>JANTCA010091319.1:0-34253 GCA_024741275.1 Chironex yamaguchii
ATCACTCTACAACCCGATTAAGCAGCGTTGACGAAGTCAAAAGCAGTACTTAAACGGAGAGTGAAATGCTGGGCGAACTTTAGACACTTAAGTTTTGTGAACCCCCAAAAATAAAAAATTAAGAACACAGTACCTGTGGGTTGAGAGGATTCGTTCATGCTGAAAACAGCATGATCCACGGCTCACCGCGTGGAGGTTCCTCTCGTTGAGCCGCTATAGCTGGTGTAGTTTGCGCCTGCGTTTCTCGATAAAATACCTTAGGGTTGACATAATTCGTTGTGTTCTTTTACGCTTGGCTTAACAGCTATGGAAAGCCACTGTCATCCTCAAATTGCTTTCACGATACCCTTGTTCAAAGCTCAGGAGCACGGGATTTAGGTCTTGGCCCGTAGTGGGCAATCACTTTTTATCATCATCCTTGCTTCGTTTACTCTCATAAAGGGAATCCCTGATATAGCAGTTTCATGATGGTTGTTTCTTCCGCTTAGATGCATATTCCAAAATTCTGATAGATTTGGAACAACAGTTTGGATAACGACAATTGCTATTGACATTAATTGGACAATAGTAGTCATTGTACAATTCTCCGTGACATCTCTAAGCTATTTCGTTATGCTCTCCTCAGAGTATGAGGTGTCAGAAATCTAAGTATAGATGTGATGAACATGGCCAAAACTAGTCGATCAGAAACAAAAAGGAAAAAGACTGAAGGAAAATGAAGAATAAACAAAATGTTATTCCAAGTGGCTAAGTGAATTAACGAACTCTTTCTGTTTACAGAGTTGTGGCTTTCTTGTTTTGGTACAGACAGACCATAATATTGTTAGATGGAAAGACGATCTTGTGATGCCAGTTAATCGTCCTTATGCATTTTGAATTCTGCATTCTGACTTTCCGTCAGATTGTAATCTGGCCAGGGAGATTACCAATTGACCATCTAACTAGCCCAATTGCAACCCGTTAAAGTTAAATTGTGTCCCATAAAAATGTTTCTATATTTGTGAGAACAAAGCCATTTGTCTCCCGTTTAAACTAAAATCAGATCAACGAAAAAAATCTATTTGATGAGCACAATAATAAAGCTATACACTTTCGGTTTGTTTTGACAACGGCGCATACCAACGTCGCGCTAAAAACATCGTAGCTGCTGTACTGAGACATTTAGAGTGAGCGCATCAGAGCTGCAATGTGTAGCAAATTTTGCCTTCAAGATGGCAAAAGCGTTGTCAAACTCAAATTACAGCATGATGTGGAAGGATTTTGGCTTTCAAATTTTCTCGACAAATACCAAGAATAGCAAGAAATGCAGGAAGTGGGTTCTGGCCGTGAAGCGAGTGAACTATGATGGAAGTGCCTTTTGTCAATGAAGCAATTATGTTTGTCTATGGTAAGAACATTTTTAAACAGGCGAGACACCTCGAAACTGGGGCGGACGAAGAGAAAAATGTGATGACACAAATGGAAATTCTTGAGTGAAACCAGTAGTTTGGTAATGAGAAATACAGTGGGGAGGGCTAGAACTTGAGGCCTCGAACCAAGTAAAATTTTTTAACCATCTCTTTGATTTCGCACTGAATGCATCTCCTGATACCATGCTTGCCACTAGTGATGAGGAGCTTTGATTCAGCTCAGTTGTCAGATAGTATGCCTGGAAAGCAGCAGATGGCGGTTTTGTCCGGCCCTGGAGTTGCTTTTTCTTTCTTAGAGTTTAATGTGTGGCAGATAGTGATGAAGAATTTATCACACAGAAAAGAAAAATGGACAATAATGAACAAAGTAAAATAAATTAGCAGAGAAAACCATAAAATGTAGCTTGTATCTTCATGATGATAAAATCTGACTATGTGTTCTGAATGATAAATGTACTGAAAAGCTCTTGATAATGTACTGCCACAATTTTTGGGCAAGAGATAATCTCTCATCGACAAGCATACTATTGCATTCTATTTATTCAGGATCGAGGGGGTTGTGGGGGGTGGAGGTGAAACCTTTCAGTTGGTGTACATCATTTTGAGAATTAAGGATGAAATAGCACTATTCTATGTTGTTTTGTTTAATAACAAATGTGGAGCCCTTGCTGATATACGTGTTGCCAGATCGTCTTTGAGTGTTGCCTGATTGTCTTTGACTGTGGCATCAATTTGCATACCATCAATTTCCGGATAACTGTAATTGCTAAAAACAATTAATATTACCCCGTGGAGGGAGGGAGGACATTGCTATGTGCAGCAGTCAGGAAAACGTTTAGATTTTTGCTGTTGCACAAGCATTTTCCCACTGACAGATATGTGATAAAAGTATAAACGAACTGTTATAGGAGTTGGAAATTTGTTTGGCTTCTAAGTCGATGAACTTTTCCAGTTTGATTGGTGCTCTACTCATCTTACATTTGCGAGTTGAAGGAAAAACACAATATTGTTCCGAGCTTAAAATGATATATTGTGAGGCATGCAAATAGTTATTAGATCTATGCACGAAGCTTTTCTCTTTGTTTGCAAGAAAAACGTGAAATCCTAAATTACTAGAATGAAGCTGAACTACTTTATAAGCATAACAAATTTATCTCAAAGAGTCATCATTCCAATCAACCCCTCTACAAATCAAAGGAGTAATCATCAAGTGATTTGTAATGCATCATTTTCTTCTTTAGTATCAATTTATTATAACGCATTGTCAAAATAATTATAGTTTTTTCTCTATGATACTGTGGTAAATTTATAAATTGCTTCTGTAACCTTTTTTATCTCAGTGTAGCTGTTGAGCGTACTTCATGAAACTCCGAGTACTATACAGAGCTAGAGACTTTTCTCGTCTCTTTTTATTGTTCTTATGTTAATTTAAATTTTTGCCTATCTCATGTTTACATTGACCGTTAGCATATCACCCCCACCCCCCCGATTATACTTCAAATACAGAACTGGTTTGTTTTCATCCTGATCAAGTTGATGGCTAAGTTGAAGTCGGGCCGTATGACATCAACTGAAAAGGTCTATATACGCTTAAACCAGAAATGGTCAAACACGAGTTTGGACTTGGTTAACAGGTGTTCGGAAGTTTTTATTGGTAGATAAGGCCACTTTAACAACTTTAATATCAATTTTATCAGCAATATTTTTCATTTAAATATGCGCAGAGATGTGATAGTTTGATTTACTTTATTACTGGTTACGCTTTTACTGCTTTATCGATGTCGTTCATAATATTTGTATGGAACAACATAGCCCTATTAAGGAGTATTTTATCAAAATTTATAGTACGGTGAGCTACAAATGAGTTCAACTTTGAAATATTATGTTATTCTTGTTAATACAATTACCTGTTTGTTCATAGTCAATGCCAAAAATTTTTGATCCTTTTATTTAAACTAATTCAAAAATGTAGTTAGCACCAATATGCAAACCTAAGAGGTATGTTCACTTGATCCGTAAAGCTTCAATACTCTCGTAATGTAGTACAATCCATGCTAATAGTGAAGCTGATTAATCAACATCATCTATGCATATCTTCGGATCTTTACATATCTTTGTCGGGTGTCAGTGATAGGACTGAAGCATTTCAAGATTTTTTTCGAGAGTATTTTTGAAGCACGGGGAATAAGGATGATTTCCGATGGTCACTACTTTGCATAGCCTTAGGCACTTTTGGTGTCGGCATGAAGTTGTTTAGGAGGAAATATGGGAGTTGGTCTGTTGTGTATATCAGATTGATGCAACTTGTCAGAGCTTACATTCCACCCTGTCCCATTTCTTTGAGGAACTCTGCCGGTAAGTCGTCTTCCCCAGGTGCTTTGTTCCTTGACAGCTACTTGATCTCTTCTTGGACTTGTTGTTGGCCAATCTTTGGTGCTTTTTCATTGATTACATGATCAGGTTATTCACCTTGTTTATCATTACACAGCTCTCACCCAATATAATCCTCTCATTTTGCCATTAGTTCTTCAGCAGTGTGAACTATCTCACCATTCTTGTTCTGCAGTCCCCGCTGCACCTGTGGCTCGTGTTTCTTAAGGTCTTATTTTCTTTCCTAGGTAGCTTGCTGCTATTCTGTTCATGCAATCTTTCTAGCTCTTCACACTGTTGTTGGTAATGAGCCTCTTTTGCATTTCTGCAGTCTCTCTGTATTTCCCTACATAGATCCTTGTACACATTATGATTGTTAGAGTTCTTCATTCCCTTCTTCGCACCATCATTTCCAGAATTTTAGCTGTGATCTATTTCTGCTTTATCTCCGCCTTTCTCCCAACAATACTTTCTCCCACCTCTTCTACACAGGATCGGATTCGTTTCCACAGGATATCTGGAGATACTACTGTACCGATACTGTGGCCAATCTGATCGATTTTCTCTACACATTCTTCTCTGAACGAGACTTTCTTAGTTTTTAATGCCTCTAAATCCCACTTCATTTTCCGTTTCTCTCTTGGCACTTTCTTCAACTTGATGTCGAACGTCATCACCACTGGATTATGGTCAGACCCACAGTCAGCATCCTGTCTGGCTTTCGAATTCTTTGACACCATTTCTGTATTTGTCTCTTACAAGAATATAATCAATCTGGTTCTTTCTCTGGACTCGATTTGGAGCTATCTATGTGTGTCTGCATCCTGTCCTTTGCTGAAACCAGGTGTTTGTGATCACTAACCGCTGTTTTTGTGCGAAATCCATCAGCTTTTTGCCACTGCCGCTTTTACGCCTGTCCCGAACGGGCCTATTATTTTGCCATATCTCCTACTTTTGCGCATACTTCGACCAACATGACCCGCATCAATAGCGGTATGATTAAATGGATGATTCAAAGCTGTCATCTTTGTTTTACCTCTTGTTCTGAAGAGTACTCCCATTGATGCCCGACATAACAATTTTAACAGCAATTGTTTGCTAATATGCCTCATGTATAGTCTTACTGGTTGGAAATGAAAGCACCGAATTTGGCGAGGAAGAATTCGCTAGACGACTATCATGTCTTGGAACTCATTGGTGAAGGCTCCTTTGGTAAGGTTTACCGTGGCAGACGGAAGTATACAGGACAGGTAAGTTAGGACCAAAAACGATCGACCTCCAGTTTGGGACTAGTTTGATAGTAGGTTGGGCTTTTTTGCACAACTAATTCGTAAAAACGAAAGTATATACAGGCATTAGACACACTGCTATATTTTTCTGAGTAAATCGTTAGAATTCTTACCTTTAAAAGTGGTCTATAGCTGTGTCATAGGCCACGAAGGACATCCTATGACATAGGCTATGTGCAACACCCATCCCGCATGTCAGTGATTAGTTTGTAATGCCATATTGTAAGATTTTAGTCTTGTGTGATTCAGCTGCTATTTGCACTAGAATTTTCTGCCTCCTTTAAAGAGCGGTTATGACACTGTTTAACAGAGATTAGATAATATGATGTGTTTGAATGTTCATTTAGGCCTGGTTCACTTGTAGTTGGAAATAGTGTCAATACTTACGTTTCGATCGCAACATCTTGCCTCCATGTGAATCAGAAAAAGTTAGTTTTGCTGAGACTAATTCCAATGACCTTGAGGCCTAGAGACCGTTTTGACCTATATATATGTGAACTAAGCAGAAAACACATTCCAGTCTCTTGTCTTGATAAGGTCTTCCAATGAAGTGATTTGATAAGTTGTCAACAGAATAAAGAAGTTGAGACTGGTCTTGTTCTTCGCTTGAAATTGACATGTGACATTGAAACATTGCCCTATTAGTTTCTTGGAGCTATTAACCCAATATGTTAACAGTCCAGGGCAGCAATGCAATGATGCATATTCCATAAATTTTCTCACATATAATACTCGAATACTTCCACCAATATCTTAGACACAGTTGACATCGCCATTTTGAAATAAATATCTGAGGCTTGGCTGCTTTCTCCATTGCCTGCTTTCTCCACTGCCTCAATACTACAGCCTTTTTCTAGTGGTATGGATAACCTCACTGAATCATACTTGTCATAACTGGAGCTTGAAAAACTGTTCTCTGTCTGTTTCATCTTGGATGGTGAACAGGGCGATCTATATTTAGATCGCCCTGATGGTGAATGATGATAAAAGAGACACAGCACAAACAGACGTAAGTTTAATTTAACCATACTCTTGCCTTATACACAAATAGGCTTTATAGTACAAGTCTGACATTCAATTGAAAGTTTTCACTTTTTGAGAACAATACACAAGTGGTATTCACAAAGACCTTGACTTGGACTAGTTGAGTTTGGTCTCAACAGCTCATTGAGACAATTGTGAATTGCTTGTGAACAAGACAGTCTCAAGAAAGCTGACTGCTGGAGATGATCTTGTACTACGTGGGAACATAATGGTCTCAAGGCCAAAAGACTAATTCATTTTTGTCTCAAGCTGTCTAGTGACCATTTTCAACTGTCTGAGAGCCAGGCTTTATGGTTTAAAATTCATGTATGATGTAACATTCACATAGAAGCTAATGTTCATGTATGTTGCAATGTATGTGTATGGTGTAATGTTCATGTTAGATGCAATGTTAATGAATAAGTAATAACTAATAACTAATATTTGTTTCCATGGGAAAACCTCCATATTCAAATTTGCTCTTACTTTCAAAACTGCTGTTGAAACTATCAAGCAATATGTGGCACAAGTGCAAAATTGTGATTTTGCTATTGTATACAATAAAATCAAATTAATATCAAATTATTCAACGTTGCTCTTGAAAATAGTTTTCTCTCTCCTTCAACCAATATAACTTAGGCCAAAATTCATGCAAATGGATGCACCTTTAATAACAGCATCACACTTGCTTTTCCAATTATTTCAGATTATTTTATTGTGATAATTAACTGTTGCAGATAGTCCTCTAATTGAGCTGAGAATATGCTTCACATTCAAATCCTACCAATGTACGTCACAAGTGTGGTAGAAATTTGCCATGCAATACCAGTCCTTACCCCATCCATGGGAAAGGGTGTAGAAAGTACATATTTCTTAGCCTTTTTGTCTAAGCTGCAACAGCCACAAAAGGCCCCGCAGAGCCAAGAACATTGGAAGTCTTTGATTTTAGTTCCTCATATTCAAATAAATATTTATTTAATCTTTATGGATGGCAAGATATTACCCAAAGCTTGTGTAAAGTTCAGTGATAATCTAATGTATATTATTGTGGGCACTCAGGCATCCATTATGATGATAGATGTGCCAATATTTTACAAAGTCAGGAAGTCTGTTCTACTCACATTGGAGCATTTAATTGCTTGTACCTTTGCCTATAGGGCCACTTATAATCTTCCATCATTAGAGTGGTTTGAAACACTGGTTGAGCTTAAAGATAATGTTAATCTGAAAATTCTAGTTGCTTATTACTTTATAACACTGCATTCAGTTTTGGTCCTTGACAAGTCGTTTTTAAGCTATTCAACTGCACCCTATACAACAATAATGTCGTATGAGCTCATAAAAAGCATACAACTCATGTCATGATGAAGCTCCTGTCTACATAAATGTTTTACTAACTTGATTTTAGCAATATAATATATTATAATAATGTTCTTTTCAAAAATTTCATTTTCATTAGATTGTTGCCATAAAGTTCATCCCGAAGGGGAATAAGTCAGAGAAAGATCTTCGGAATCTCCAAAGAGAGATTGAGATTATGCAAGGATTGAAGCATAAGAACATTGTGTGCTTGCTTGATTCATTTGAAACTGCAAAAGAGGTAATTGTTGTGGCAAGGGATGTACTTCATTTTTAGGTCTTGTTTTTAAGGGAATGTAAATAAGGAGCTACATCAACCTCTTATTTTGGTATTGTTTTTGACTTAAAATTCCAATATTTATATACCACACAGTAGCATATATAAACTTATTTTTTCCCTGCCTAGTCATTTTCACTATTGTTTAGCTCTTGACTATATATCCCTTATAAATTTCTCATCAAATTGAGAATTCATTAATGTTTGAAAAAGGCTTATTTCCTTACAATTTTGTTTGAATCAATCTCAGTATCCAAATAAAATCTCCATTTTCAATTTGACTCACTTTGTTTGGATCTTGTCTCACTATTGTTTTCATAACAAGTTGTTGTTGTTGATTTGACATTTAAAGCTGGCAGTAATTTTAGCTCTTAAGTTTAAAGATTTGTAACTGTAAAAGCAAAAGGACAAGACGACCAGCCCTGGCAATTTTGGTGAACACCAAGCATTAAAAAATGTTAGTAATAATTGCTATACCTTACAAGGTGCAAAAAGTTCAGCACGTTAAAGAGAAGAGGACTAAAGTTCCATCTCAAAGTCATAAGCAGAGTTCTGTTTATTAAGGAAATGAAAGATAGTGTACTTAATATGTTTAACAAGGCCTTTTTTGTGAACTTTTACTCATAGACACTGCAACAGTTTCTTTTCTTTTGTAAAATGCCTTACCACAGATTTTACTATTCTGACCTGGGCATCTTTATCCTTGACTTATTAGTATACCTGATTTCAGCTTATTTTGCACTTAACTCTTGCAGTCCAACATTATAAAGACTAAAATATGTGTAGCTAAATGGTGATTGATGATATCTAAATATAGTTTGTTTTGTTTTGCTTAAAATACCTTACTGTAAGTATCTGTCATGCCCTTTTTGTAATTAATTCACCTAATTTTTGTTTTAAAAATTTCAATTTTAAAATTTGAACATTTGAACATTTGTTGACCTATATGTTTCTCCTTGGAAACAATTCTCTGTCTTCAAAGGCACTGAATATTTCTCGTGTTGACTTTTGGCTTCTTGGTTTGTTGTCTCTTCTAGATTTCATAATTCCCAATATCAATACCAATTCCTATTAAAATGTAGCTATTCTATTCAAAACCTGACTGATTTGTACTCTGTAGGTGTGTGTTGTCATAGAATATGCAGAGGGTGAACTCTTTCAGATCTTAGAAGATGATGGCCATCTCCCAGAAGATCAGGTAAATTTCTAGCCAATTGACCAAAGTATATTCCAAACACATATTTCTTTTCAGAGTGCATAGGGTGACAAGTATATTTCCCTCAGCCTCCACAGAATAAATTTTTAAACATGATTCTGTCAGAATTGTAGTTGTGATACTACAGGGTTCTGCAAATTATTGGTTCCGCATATTATTTTGCATCTTCTGTTGTAAGTATTCTGCCAACTCTCTTTAACAGAACCTAGATAAACCATGTACACTATATAACTGCTGTTAGAGCCTTTGCAATATTCTTAATGCAAACACCTGTTCAAAACCTGGGTGCATTTGGCCTCAAATTCAGCCTTTTGCAGGTTTTCCTTGTCCAGGAATGCAGGCTTCTGATTCGCTGTATTTAAGGTCATGCTATATTTATTTCTTTTCTTTAGTGCCACTGTATATGAGTGTGTCTGTCTAATGTTAAACAGAATGACTACCCTTTTTTAAAATTCTGTGTCATGCTAGAACTGATAGATAGTAATATATGTAACATGCCTATTATCTTTGCAGATTGCACTGTTATTATTGTCTTTTTTAGATCACTTCTATGTTTTAATGCCATTTTCATTATCAAACAACATGGTGAATTTTGGCTAAATATAATTTAAATATTTTTGTGCTGTAGGTGAAGAAAATAGCTTGCCAGCTGGTGGAAGCATTGTACTATCTTCACTCTCACAGGATTTTGCACAGAGACATGAAACCCCAGAATATATTGCTTACGAAAGATGGGAATGTGAAACTGTGTGATTTCGGGTAAAGGAAATTAATATTACATTGCATGTTTTGTGATGATTTAAACACAACGTTCCGTTTAAGTGAAATAACTTGATATATTTATCACTTTATGAACTCTCAGTGTATTGTTAGTTTGATAGCACTTAGTATAAACTTTTAATGAATACTTATTACTACAATGAATTTATTGTACCTTTTTTCCTCTAGTTTTGCAAGAGCTATGAGCATTCAAACTCTCGTTCTGACATCGATCAAAGTAAGATTTTGATATATTCACTTAACTGATTGGGAAAACATGTCACCCTTAAACATTCTGTATCTATTGTCTGTATATCTATTTGTCTGCTTATTTGACAGTCTTTCTATCTGTCAGGCGATTGGTTGGTCATTCCGTTTGCCTTTTTCTTTTTTTCGTGATTCTGTTAAATGATCCTATTCTTCCTTTCAGCTAACCTTTTTTTATTTGCTGCTTTGTTATATCTTTTGTTTTTCTTCATTTGTTTATTCGTCTGTCCTTCCATTTATCCACTTATCCAATGTTGCAACATTTGCTTCATCATCTCGTGCATCCGTATTGGAAGATTTATTGATTATTTTGTGCATTATTCATTTTCAGTACTGTTTGGTACTACACAGCTTGTTAGTAAAATTGGTAGGTACTTGATACTGAATTAGATAATTTTACATTATAGGGTACCCCCCTGTACATGTCTCCAGAGCTTGTTGAGGAAAAGCCTTATGATCACACTTCTGATTTATGGTATGTATCTTTATAGTGTTTTGATCCTTACCTTGTCATATTGTACATTATCCTTTGCATTCTTTAACTTGATTACACTATGGTTTGTTAGTTATTTTGATTGTTATTTGTTAAAGTGCTTTTTGTTATTGCCACTGATCATCACACAATGATAAAATAGAAACTTGTTGTCCTTGATTGGATTGCCGTTCCTTCTTTTGTAGCTAAAAATCACACGGACATTTGTCAAAAAAGAATAACCAGGCAACAATTGATAAACTATAAGCCGTGTTGGACTGTTACTTTTCTTTTCTGAGCTTACAATAACTTAGGTCATCCTCAGAATACACTAGTGCGTTAATGACCTGTTGCTACATTAATAAATATCCAAGATATCTGTTTTCTTTGAAGATTTGAAATACAGGTTTTAAGGAGACTTAAGTATCCATAAGTGAATCATAAGCAAATAAGTATTGTTTAATGTTTGTATATATGATGTTTTATTCTCAAGGTCACTTGGTTGTATCCTGTATGAACTTTTTGTGGGAAGTCCGCCATTTTACACAAACAGCATTTTCCAGTTAGTTAGCCTTATAAAAAAGGTACGTAAACTTTTATTAAAATTCGGTTCGGATAAATTTTATTTCTTTGTTTGTTTGTTTGTTTGTTATATCTAGTATCCATTCCAATTAAGTTCATTTGTACGTCAAGACCGGTTGGAATTACTACTGATATTTCGATTTAACAGTTGCTGAGTTTTTTGAAACTACCACACCTTTAGGAATCATCAAAGGGCGTAAGGTCGTCCAGCCCAGAACATGTGTAAAACTTGTGATCCTGGTATTCTGTAGTTCACTTTCTCCTGTTCGTTAATGCGATTCTTATTCCTCGTTATCTGCCAATGTTTTAGCTTTATTATCAGCGGTCATGCTTTTTATTTGTAAGGAACAGAGAATTCCCAACATTGGTTGACGCAAATAATTAAAATTGCATCATATAGATACATTCTGATATTGTTTGACTGCAGGACCCCATAAAATGGCCGCCAGAAATAACTGGAGATTTTAAGGTATTTGCCGTACACTTTTTTACTTGAACTACGCTTAGTGGAACGAATTAACACTATTTTCAATATCAAAACGGGCTGAAATTCGACGACTGTGCCAATTATATGTATCCGTTCTAATACCATTAGGGTCAGTTGACATGCTGTTTCTGGTAAATGTGATTTGTCTGCGACTTTTTAATTTAAATGATCGTGGTCAAGAGACAGAACTAAGATACAATATTGGCTGGATATCAGAACCGAGGCAAAATTTTGTTTTCATTGGTGCCCTGCACTGAGGTGGGTCCTGGAGTAAGCATGTTCAGGTGCTTGTATGCGAATGATAAGGAAAGGATGGCAAAGCTTTGGTCAAAACTGTTTAGTTTTCCCACGTTACTTGTTTAAACAATGTTTTTGTTTAAATTTCGTTACTCGAAAGCGAGCATGAAGGGTTTGCCTGATGATACAAAAATGCTGAAGGTGCTAGTTGTGCGACTCATTGCTACTCGTTAAGCTCCTCCGTAATAAATTGGAATCTTCTTCTCCAGTTCTGTCTGTCTAGTCTGAGAGTGGGAGCATTGGGTGCAAATTGTTGTATTTTCTGTCATTGTTTGAAGTTTAATACATGAACATTTTATTGTCTGAATAGTATCTAACAACAATGTGTGGTATGCGGTTGTAAGATATTAAAATTTCTGTTTTTGAATCACACTTGTTTCACAGTGTTGGCATTTGCATATGCACTGAAGTAGCAAATTTGAGTCTGACATTAAAGCTGTCGTGTATCAAATTTGATTACATACTTATTTTTTTTACCAAAGCTATTTACAGTTGCAGTTCAAATATTGTAAATATCATTTTTGTTAACACTTGAGAAAACAGTTTTTTAAAATTCGCGTTAATAAAATACCCGCTAATTAGAAGTCACGTAGATTTCCAGGCTGTTATAAACGTTCCAGGTAAATAATAATCCCGTTAAAAAGAAAAGATAACTATATTTAAAGGAAAACATCTATCTTTTGCAACGACCGTATACAAAATAACTGATGTTATTCTTGAGAAGCGTCTTCATCGTCCTATACAAAGCAAACTGCGTCCTGGTTTTTGTTAATTATATTTAAAATTTTTGATGTGTCGTCTTCATACGCCTCTCGGACAGGAAAGTTGACAGACTTCACTTTTTTTTGGAATTGTTGACGTTTTTGAGGAAGCAAGACAATCTGGATTGGTATCAGCTAACCTTTTTATGACAGACTAGGTTGCTGTCGTGGTGAGGAGAGAAAAATCGGAATGCATTTAAACTTGTTTTATTTCTATGTTCATTAGATGCATCATGTATCCTAGTTTGACTGAACCGCGTTGATTTAATTCTTATTTCAGTGTGTCTTTGGCTAACCGCGTTAATTTGATTCGTGTTTATTTAAGTATCGTTAATTTAGGGCTTCGTTAGTTTCCTACAATAATGTATGTTTATAGATACTGTTAATGCGTTATCTCTCATTCACTAAAGTAGTGCTTCCTTGGACAAATTCGGTTTGTTAAGGTGACAAGCTCAATTAGCCTGCATGGTGCATCACAAGTTGGATGTGCGAATGTACTTTTGTTTTTATGCAGAGTTTTCTACAAGGGTTGTTGACGAAAGATCCAAGGAAAAGACTGTCGTGGCCTGAATTGTTGTACCATCCTTTTATCACGGAAATGGTTGATCGTAAGTGATATGAACCATTGTTCTTTTCTCAAGTTGACCTGTAATAATACTTATTGCGACTATTGATGGTACAGTAAATGTGCTTACTCGAGTGTCTGACTTCTTTTTCAAATGATTACAAATACGATTCTTGAGAGCAGTCATGAGTAAGAGTTATATGCCGGAAGCTAGCTGCGACATCAGTAGGGCTTTTTCATGGATAAGGGCAGTAAAAGAATATTTTTCAGGAACGTAATCGAGGGGACTTTTCTTGATTTCCAAGTTTTTGTCATGACAGCAGGGATGTAAGATCCAAGTAAGGAGACCTTTTGAAGAGTATTATTGACATTTAACTAAAATGACATGGAATTCCGCTTGATTTCACGGATCTGATGCAGGAAATGACCTGTTGATAAGTGTGAGGAACAGAGTAAAAGACATATTATGTTTGGTTAAACTGAGGGATTTACGGAGGAATAGTATATATTAGCGTAGGAAGAAGGGACTGAGAACGTTTATAAAGTGCTGTAGATATTAATTCGAGTCAAATAACCACAGAGAGCAGAAATGGATGATCTATTTGATAGCTCTAACCAAAGCAGTTTAGCAGCCTATCTGATTTCCTGAATAGAACTGAGAAATTTTATATTTCTTATTTGTTTGTGTTTTTGAAAATTTTTTGAAAAACCAAGGATTTTATTGGTATGTTTATCAATTACTCTAAAATTTGACCCCGGATAGTTGTAAATTGTTTCATTAAAGTGTTGCAGTTCTGTCTCCAGATGTAAACTTGAATTTCAGCTCTGACCAATAATCCCAAAAGATCTCATTATCTACGTTCGTACTGTGTGGTTTAGAGAACAAAAGTACGTGGCATTGTTTTAAGTCCTCAAATTTGTCACAACGTTAATAATATGATAAAAATATTTTGATCTCGGCAGCTGTCGTTAAATGTGTTTATCTAGAAAAAAATATCTTATTTTCGAAATAATTTTGCTCAAGCATGAACGACCGACATCAGTGCCCCAGCTTGTCTAGGCAGTTTACTCAATGCGAACTGTTGTCAGACTCTTATTTTGTTATTTACTGCAATAGTCCGGTCAAAGAAAGTGCAGTTCAATGTTCCCATTTATTTTTGGCCCACTTTTTGTTGCAAATTCTTGTTGCTCCCTTCAGGGCTAAATCAGATGGGTGGGGTCGATGTTTGGTCACAAAGTGTCCTCATTTTGTCGCATACAAAAGCCCTGTCAAATATCTGTTCAGTAATTTTCCACAGTGTGACATTTTTTGTGCAATTTTGGTCGTATTAAGGTTGTCAGGGGTCTCTTTAGGGCCAATGAACTGGGAACCTATTGTTTATCTTCTTTCATTGTTTCTAAAATTTAAAGTTGATTCAATAGAGAAAGGCGAACATCCACCGGATTTATTTGCTGGAGAGAAAGCAGCCGTTGAAAGGGCACGGGAAGAAAAGGTAGATTGATTACATTCGACGGATCGTAGTTAATTTGAATGCCGATGTCAGTATGATAGCTTATATGTTTGTTAGTCTGATATGTAGAAGAGTTCATGTAAATCGATAGACAAGCGATGCACCGGTATTTAAAACTCCACGATTAGGCAGTTGTTAAGCACCAAAGCATATAGACATGTATAGTTGCTATGTAAGTGAATTTGTACCTACAAGCCACCCTATCCTTGTTTACTATGTACAAAATATGTCGTTTGTAATCGGTTCTTTCGAGACCAGATAACTGGTCTCACTGACAATCGGGTTCAAGAGACTGTTGCAACTATTTCTGTAGCGGTAGACCTTCTAGTTTATGACTGGACAGTTATAGTGCGATTCCCTGTCGATCGTTTGTGCATTTTTACTTTTGATCTTAGCGTCGGATAGCATTGTACATGTAGCTCTGAGCCGCTTGTCTTTTACTTATTATTTAACCTTGTTTGTCTCTGATTTTTAAAGTCATTACCATTATTTTCTTGACCGAATTTGATACTTCTGTAGCGGACAAGGCGCTATCCGTCAATGAATAGTTGTGCAGTCAATGTGCACGCACTTATCGCCATATTTTAATGTCCTCTGTCAGGCAACAGCTTGCGAATTATGCACCGATTAGTTATTAGACCTTGAAGTGAGCATATTAAGATCTACTTAAGGTATTGTTTTCCTCTATGCGACCCTGAATTGTTAATTGAAATATTTTTGCGTTTAAACGTCCAGGAAAAAGAGCCAAGAAAAGGACCGAGTTGGGTTGAACGTCTTCAGAAACATCAAAAACAGACAAAGAGGACAAATGCTACGAAGCAAGCGCCTCAAGAGGAAAGTGCGCCAAAGGGCGTGGCAAAGGAAAAGAATAAACCAGGGAGCAATGTGAAAAGGAGAGATCGTAATGAAACAGGTTGGTTAGTGCTTAAGAATGTGAGTGTTTTCTGTAGTACTCACGTGGTTGAATGTATAACACAGGTGCGGAATGTAACCAAAATATCAAGGTGGCGGTTGGCATTAGTGACGTGAAACAGTTATTAGATCATCAGACTGGTGGGCCAGAGGTTATCGATTAAAATACACTCATGGTCAGATTTTCTCGTTACATTCCCCCCAAAAGTGCCGCCTGAACGCTCTGCCTGTAAATAGTGAGTTTGTTACTATTACAAAGTGAAGTAAGTCAAATTGAGGGTTAAACAGCGCTATGAAACGATATAATTTCTCACTATAAAGTGGGCTTGTCTATAGTGGAATGACCATTGTTTACAAATGTTATATATCATTTGTTTATAAACGTTAAACTTTGCTTGATTAAGAAAATTGTTTCAACATTTTTTTGTTTTACAGCAACATTGAGTGGCACACCTCAACAGGATCCTTCCTATACCTCACTTGATCACTGCATCAGCATTGATTATGACAGGGAAGAAAAAGTTGCCTTGCAGCTTCAGGAAGATGCCAAGTCAGCTCATGCTAGACAGGCATTTGTGCGTAAGTCACAGGATGTAAGTGTTCACTTGTAACTATTTGAATAGGTAAAATTTGTTTGTTTTCATTGAATGTAGGCAACTTAATTTTGTCCCACCCATAAAAGTCCATGCATTAACCAATATAGTACATGGCATTGAGCAGAAAGCTTTGGAAATGAACGTGAACCTAAAAATTTAACATGGTCTTTAATTGTTATTCGTATAAAAGGCAATTGCATTTGACGTCGTAGAGAAATATTAAGGCCAGGATATTAATCATAGATAAAGGAAGGCTGTAATGTTCATGCTCGTATCTTGTAAGAGCTCTTTTAAGACCCCTTTTCTTCTAAGCCCCCCTCCAGAATATCGAGTATTTAATAAGCCGCCCGAGAGCTTATTAGAGCTTTTACGGTAAGTCATCACTGGCCACATAGATGTTGCAGAAACCCTGTTTTTAAGATTTATGTGCTCAAGTTTTCACGTTTTCATCTTAGCTTAGTAGTATGGTTGAATCTACGACCTGGTCGTATCCAAAACTTTAGAAATGGTACACGATGCTTCCTTGCTCACTTTACAGCACTTACGAGACTGATTATTGAACTACCTCACACAGTGCTGCTAGTTTACAAGCCCCCTGCTGTAGCATCTACAGAAATTGGCATCGCCCTTTCATTAAACGGCGTAGGTACTTTGATTTTCAAGTTTTCATGATGAACGTACGAAATGTTTGCAACAAATTTATATGTTTGACATCCGAAAGTGTCCGCGAAAGAAACAGAGAATAAATTAACCACGGCCAGGGATTCATTTGTGTATTTACTGAACCAAATAGAGGGTTTTGTTTTTCCAGCATACGTTTTGCACCTTTTATTATTTCTTCTCTTTTAACCCACAAACGGACAACAGCATAGTCAAGGTGTTAAACAGATACTGTAGAGTATGATTCAGTCGTGTACATTTAGTACTAAGGTCTTGCGTGTTGTTGCAGTTTATTTGAAATGAACGTATCTAATTGATAGTAACCCCTTGACGTCCCTTTCGAAGTTGGATGATGCTATGTAAGTTCAGGTAGTTAAGGTTCAGCTAAGTAATCAACAATAATAATAGTAATAAGAGGAAACAAACGACAGTATTTTGTTTCTTAGCAGATCACTGACAGCGATGAAGACTGGAACATGCTTCTTGATCAAACGGAGGAATTTAAGAACAAGGAAGCAACGGGTGATATGGAATCTTTGCTGACGGAAAAAAGGACTGAGGAGATCATGAAAGATGGTCCTCCAAGAGCATGTGAACAAATCAAAGAAGGATTTATGGAAGGAGGTTCACGTCTGCGAGTAATTTTGAAAGTCGCGAGAAATATACTGGACGCGAAATGGTAATACAAAGTGTTTTAAGTGGTTTTCTTTTATTCTGTTGGCCAGCGAATTGGTTTTGTGAAAAGTGAATGCCTGTGTTCTGTGGGACTACTCAACATTGGTTTAGTTCACATCGTGCAGATTGTGCAACCATTTTTTCATTGCTGATTCCTCTAACTGTGCTACATCTTGAAAATATACAAAAGCTACAAGCACTTCTAGAGAGCAAACCTCCGCCAAGCCAGTATTGTTATGCAATCAACAGGGATTTCCTCTGTTAATATGATAGCTGGATTATCTCTTTTAACACTTATGCAGATTTCATTACCGAAAAAGCGATCCAGAAACCAAGATTTCAGTCGGATCATTCCAAAAATTTAATGGGATCTCGCTTAGATCAAGACTGATCATCTAATTTTGTTTCATGAGGATCCGTCCACTAGTATTGTCGTAATCCTGCTGACAGACAGAGAAATAGACAAAAAAAAGCCGTCGAGAACAATACCTCCTTGGCGGGGGCACAAGAGACTTTCTCATAGGAGATACGAAGAAATAGATCACATGTGTTCGTTGCTGTCTATTCCAAGTACATGGATTTTGAGTTTCTAAATCTCCGAGAGCTCATTTACTTATCCATTATTCAGTCTAGATATGACAGATGAAAGACATTACTGATAGAAATGCAGTAAATTGCGAAAGTATTTGTAGAGGAGTAATGTATAGTAAGTTAGAACCTTAAAATTAATCTAGTTGAAGCATCTAAAATCAAGTGCGCGAGAATTTGGTTATGAGAATATTAGTACTTTTAAGATACTAAAACATTGTCAAGCTCGGACATCAATCGAAAGTTGACCTTCTGTTAACAATTTTTGTGCCCATTTTTTCTTGTACTCGACTCTCGTTCTGGAAAGTCTTTCATGAAAGAATCCTGCAATATTTAAGGTAGTGCATGATCCCGCAAATCTATTATTGTGTTAGGATGTGAAGGTATCGCATTATTAGAATATATGAACCAAGCCATACTTTCGTATGGTATACGTAGAAGAAATAGTAGGTCCTGTATCATTGTAGGACGCATGCTTGTTCTCCTATTATAAAACATTGACATTCTATTGCTAAATGCCGTTCTCAGGTATTGGTCATTAGTTGTCTGTTTCGTTACAGTAAAATAGCGATGCAAATGCATTCCTTTCGCGTAGAGCACGTTTTTGCTTTTTTCCATTTTGTATATCATAATGCAGCTTAATTTTATCTTTAGGGCTCTATCTGTTGTTTTGTAATTACCTGTTTTCCATTCTTTTCAGTTCAAGGTCAGTGAAGACAACATTTCTGAGAAATTCAGACGTCTTAAATGCGATTCCATTGTGCATAAAAGAAATGTGTACATCTGACCAACATTCTGAAGTAAGTATTTAGAATCATCTTTTGTCGATTTCATGTTCTTTATTCTAGTAAAGGTACGATTATTTAACAAGCAAGATAAGACGCAAAGAAGTACTTTTAGCTTTCATTTAGCACCAAGTTTCTTTTTGTAAACCCTTGTTCCTCTTTTACCTCATTTAGACATGGTTCTTCACATGTTTGCTGGATGCTTTAGAAACAAATGAACTACTGCTGTCATACCTTGCAAACTCAGATGTACGGACATCTAGGTAAGAAGTGTTTCCTTACAAAGGCGATGATATTAGCTTTAAAACATTAGTTATCTCTTCAGTATCGTAGGGGATGACCTGTCTGATATTGTCTATCTTTCTGCCTACATTTGTCTCTTTGACTGTTGATCTGTCTAACTATTTGTCTGTCTGTCTATTCTTCTTCTCGGCTGTTTTGCCTTCTCGATTGTGTAACAGAAGTTCAGTTTAATATTTCGATCGATGGGCTTCGCGACCTTTTCAAATTCTGTATTTTGTGGTAAATGCCCGTTACGCATATTATTTTTTTTGTCCAGTTCAATCTGAACCCGTTTAACTTGTTGTGCTTTGCTTAGATTAGTCACGAAAAAAGTTCATTTTTCGCTTGATTCCGTTATTCCTTTTCTCAAGGAATTGGCAAACGAGAAGCAAAATTATTTATAAATAAAACAAGGTCAATGGAAGTAGGTATAGAAGCGTATCACGTTGTGTTGTTTATAGCAGGAGTCGCTAATTTACTGCAAGATGTACGCTTACGTGATATCCTTTGTAGTTTTGGGCTTGGTGAACTTTCGAGGAAAAATTTTATGCTAGCGGATGTGTGTCTCTCACAAATACAAGATAAACAGCATAAACTAAAGATGTTGTACTTGAAGGTAATGATACTCATAATTTTGGTACCTTTTCTATACTTTTGTATCCCTTATTCTAGTTTATGGTGGACATTTTTTGAGTTAACGTTTATTTCTTGCGCCGAATTGTTGTAGGAATAGTACATATCTTTGAGAGAGATGTTGCTCGCCAGTGCATATAAAATCTATCTTTAAACCACAGGCGTATACAATAGTAGCACAGTTACTAAATCAGAGCCCTTTTGAACCCGAGAGTACCGGGCCCTGTCTGGTTATCGGTACAATTTCTCAATACGTTTCCTGGAAGAAGTGCTGGCTGGTCGTTCATGCTGAAACTGGCTTAAGTCATGTTCCGATGTAAAGGGAGGTAGGGAACATCGATGAATAAGAAATAGCGTTACATCATGACGTAAAATCAGCCTTGTGCATCTGAAATTATTTTAAACTACTTTAACTCGATCAAATGAGCTTTTATTTCAACTTCATTAGCCATATCGAATTAACGAGCAATTAGTGAGCAAAAACGTCTTAGAGAAATGTTGGAACTAGTGGGCAAATAATAAGCCACGACTTGTTGAATATGCGTTGTTCTACTGAACAAAGTTGACGAGGGAAACGTGGTGTCATTTGGCTGTTGCCTCGTCGATGAATTACTAACTTGTTGGTAGATGTTGAATGAAGAGCCAGCTCAATGGGAATATTTCTATGGTATTCCAGGAAAAACCTTTTACAGCACAGGTTTGCGTAGGGACCCATTTTGATGTATGACTACACCATGACGTGACCATTAACTTTTTGAACTGAATTTGCTTGCGTCCTTTTACACCATGGAAACCACGCGATTCCCGAGAATAACTGCTTCTGAGCGCATCTTGATATGCTTATTTCATTTGTTTTGTCTGCCTATGCAATGACGCTGAACTTGCATAACAGTGATAGGCAAGTGACTGGATTGTTTAAGGTGATTTGTTGTGTCATGAATGGATGTTTTTTGCATTGTGAGAGGAAGAGTGGATTAGAAAATGGGCATGATCATTACTTGGCATGGGCACTTAGTAAGTCGTCCAGTGATGCGACTCGATCAATGATTTCATCTTGTTTTCTGAAGATCCCTGTTACATGGACATGAAGGTGTCACAATTGACGCGATCCTAAGTCTAGAAATTACCATAACCAATATTGCCCTTACCTGGGTATACATGTATGTGCTTAGTAATCGCCTGAACACTGTCATTAAATTGTTTTAAAAGTACCTTTGGAAGTATGAGCTAATCCACACTTTTACTTTTGTCTCTTTAATTTTTGTCTCTTTCTTTCTTTTTTCTTTTTCCTTTCTTTTTTTGTCTCATTTATTTATTCTTTCATTCTTTCGTTGATGCATTTATTCTTTCTTTCTTTGTTATTTTTTTCTTTGTTCCTTTTTTCTCTTATCTTTAGCATTTTCGTCCTTTTCGTGTGCCTTTTCATCTATAATTCTTATTGGTTCTTTTCCTCGTCTCCTCTTTCTTTCTGTTTTCTTTCTTTCTCCCCCTCTGTCTGTCTGTCTCTTATTTCTGTGTGTGTGTCGTCTCTCTGTGTGTGTGTGTTCCCTCTTTCTGTCTGCGTATTGGTCATCATGTATCTCTTGTTTATTTATGTAGCGCTATCAGTGTGGCAAAAAAGTATCTATTGACACCCTTTTCATTCATTCACAGATTTTACCAAAAGTGTTTAGTTTAGCAAGGAAGTCAGCCCGAGATGTCCAAGATGAAGTTTTTAAAGGTGTTCTTGTTTCCGATTTGGTTAGCAAGATCATGAAAAGCGGAAATGAAAACAAAAAGGCCCATTTCTTTATATGTAAGTATTGTCCGCTGCGCTAGCGCATTACGTGACCCGAAGTTTGTGTTCACCTTTATAAACTATCACTTCTACTTTTTGACATTGTTATTCTACCCTCTGGGTCACACACCTCGTAGTTGATAGCATCATCACTCGCATACCGTGTTAATGCAATATTTAGGCACGTGTGCCATCGAGGAGTTCACTATCCTTCACATTTGTGTTGAAAGGAGCAGATGAAGAGTTTACAAGTATCAGGTTGAGAGAAGCTTTGTGTTAACGCACAATAGTTTCCAATTGGTATACCTGACAAATAAACATATACGTCTCAGATCACTTAGCTTGCACATAGCTTTGTTTTTTAGCGTTGTAGAGTAAAAACTTTGACTCAACCCAGTTTCAGTGATATGCCACCTCTGTTTAAGGTACATGCGCATTGTTGGACCTGGTGACCATATACTTTTATTCTGTAGCTTTGACTCTTCTTCAGTTCTATTTCTATTAGGTGACTGAATAATCTGTGGCTTATCAAGGATTTGCTGCTGCTGCCCTTGCATTCTAGTCGGCATTTGTAGTACTCGCTAGATTAAGAAGTTGGCTTTCCCTGTAAAGCAGTATCCCGTGCGTAAGACCAGTTCAATGTAGTATCATGTTTTATCTTTTTGAGCTCTCGTAGACCTTATTTAGTTTGCATACTATTAGTTAGCTCGTTCGGCAATGAATGCAAAGTATCTGTTCTCATTATTTAGCTACTGTATTAGAAATATTGAGCACATTGTGCTCCTTGAGCAACGAAGTGTCTGCACAAGTTACTGCTCATATGGTTGAACTTTTGGCTACCAAGGAAAGTAAACATCACTGGCTTCTATCAAAGATCTATAAGGAAATCAGTCATACGAAAAACTACGATTACTGCGTTAAGGTATAGCTCATATCGTTGTGTTTCCTTAGCTTGTTTTTCCAACCGTATTTTCTTTATATTGTACTACTTCACACGAGTTTTTTCTTTTATTGTGCTTTGCCTCGTGTATTTCAAAGTAACTGTCAGAGTTCACTAGACCGTCAGAGAAATGCAGTTGGATCTGAAAGACAGAAGCTTTATGAATATGCTTGTAGAATCTACACAGATGTCTGGTGATTTTTGTTACTCTCGTATTGTATAAGAAGCAGACCGTAACTTTCATTTCATTGACCGCGTAAGGTCGAACTGTGTACTAATCAGGCGCATAATATTTAGAAGCTTGATGGTTTTTCTTGAAGTACTCCCCCACCCCTCCCTCACGAAAATTTGGTGGAGCCTAATTTAAAGATGTCTGAACGCATGCACTCTTCAAAATCAGGCAATCTAACTGATTAGCACATGTCCGAGTCACCTGCATCTACAGAAATTTTTTACTTTGAAACGGTATATTTTAGGCTTAAAGTTAGCCTGGTTCTGGTTTCTTGATATAAAAAATATGTTTATTGGCATTTTATTCTCTAATTGTCCACATTGTAAGCGTAAAACTGGCAAACGTAATACAATGCATGTGTAAAGCAAGCTACTTAGACCCATAACTTAAGTCCAGGTGCAAAACAGTTGATTTGTATACTGAAATAAATATTTCGAGAAATGTTCAAAGATATTAAACCCTTAGATTAGATCGATTAATTGGCGACCCTATCTCCGTTGGACTCACAAGGACAAATTGAACTTGGACTCCAAGCTTTTCTGGTCACAAGAACAACTTCACTCCTTTGTCTTTTCTTTGCCGTTGAGTTTCCTTTTTTTTTCTTGGAAGAATGAACCTTTAACGAAGGCATTGTATGCCTTGCTTTTAGAACAGTTAGTAGTAATATGTACCGTACTGCTTTGGTATACATTCTCTCTGTCTACCCTTTTGTTTTAGATGTTAAATCAGCTTTGTGAAATCTCGAAAGAAATTGCGTCGTCATCCGAAATAGTTCTTGGGCAACTAATCGCCGCTCTTACGAATCCAGCCCACGAGTATATGACGCAAATCACACTGCGCATTACGCTTATGATCATTGTGCAAAACACGCCTGAAGCAAAAATGTACGATCTTTTTATTTATTTTCCGCTGTTTTCCCATGTACCATGTCATTTGTGTTTTCACTCAGTTTTCCCAGGCGAATAATAGTTTGCCGCTATTGATTTATGTCATAGTAAATGAAAACGGCTGTCTTTTCTGAATTTCTTGCTTCTTATGATGTGTAATTTTCAAATTTAATTTATATCTTTATGTTCGTGTGCAGCTCTGCTATCTACAGTGTCCTTGTAAACGTTTTCTGTTTCTTTGTGTAGTGATATGTCTCTTTCTTTGTTTATGTGAGTTTCAGTTGTATTTGGTATTCCCTTATTTTATCGCCATAAAACATTAAATAGAATGTTAAGATCTTAATACCGCCCAAAAATGTCATTGTTTATTAGCCCAATATAACTAAGTTACTTGTCAGCTTCAAATCTGCTTTTATAGTAATTTTTCATGTGTCATTGAACGGTTTTAGCAAAACACGTTCTTTTTACTGAATCGCTCATTTCAAGTGATTATTTCAAATGAGCAATTCGTGGCGAAGAGCCACAGAAGTAAGAGAAGAGTAAACTAGTAAAGCAGGAAGAATGATTAATAAGAAAGATAACCGTTACTGTTGGACTGCTAGCTGTGAAGATCATACGCAAGAGGAAATCATTTATCAGGATAGAAGTTTTTAAGACAAATACGCATTTGGACAGACAAAGATACCATTGGTAACGAAGCCAGACTGTTCGCTAAAACGTTTTGAGTGTACCATTTAGAGGAGACAACTTATTGGACCAATGGTCGTGGAAATATTTGTAGATGACTTCAAGGCAAGCAGCATGACTTTGTTGCGACAGAAAATCCTATGCAGATGCCAGGTCAGAGCTAATTGCCCAATTACCTTCTTAAAGATTGAAGACAATGATGACATGTGATTTGACCCATGTCTTTTATCCTGTTTGTGCAGCTCAGCCATGTTACGCAGTACAATTAAGAAGACGTTTCTAGAAAATTCTGATTTGACGGTACGAAGGCTGTGTTTGCTGGTTTTGGCTGTTCTTGAAACCGAGCAGTACGAAGATCCGGATACTCTGCTAAGCCAACAATTCCTACAGAGTTTCCCTGACTTCGTTAAGAACCTATGCGAGGTAGGAGCCTGCATTATTTTTTGGTTGTTATACTTCTCTTTTTTCCTCGAATTAACATTGATGTGTATCACAAAAGAACACACTGTCGCGTAGGTTGGCTTATTATTTTATGGTCCAAAATCTGTTCAGTTTTTGTGAAAATTGATTTATTATCATTGACCTTAAGTTCTCCGTTTCGCTTAATTAAGGTTGATGTAGACTTACTTTGTGAACTGTTAGTTTTTTATATGTGTTGGAGAACGTTTTTAAAGTCATCCATCAAAATTATGGAATAATGAAATAGAGTGGTTCTCACTGACTCGGAATTGTATTGTGAAACTCATTGGTAGTATAGTTTTATACGTTTTAAAGCTGTTTTCTCTCTACGCAGGAGCAGTCGCCGACCCCCCTTGGATTGGGTTATCTTGATGGTGTCTTTTCTTATATTGAGACTAACTGTAAGAAGGTAAGGTATCTGTTAGATCCCTGAACCTCTGACCACTTAAAGTGATGATGTAGTATGTCATGTAATTAACTCATCTATACAGCTTTTACGTCTGATACTGAGGACATAGATTCTTCAGAACGGGACAACAAACAGCAGTGCTGAATTTGTAGTAATTTAATCAGGTATGTTAGATACATAATAGTTTCAGCAGAAGTCAATCCATTTGTGAAGGTTCAAAGTATATCCACTGCCTTATCATGAGCATTGCCTTGCGCGGTCGCCTTCTTGAAATCCCAGTCATAGTTATTGGTTTTTTTACCGTAATAACGATACGGCTTGATTTCACGTACTTCGCTGAATGATGTATTTTCGCTTTCTTATCCTATTCTCGTTCTTTAAAACAGCCATCGAAACTTGGAGTTATTACTCCATTGGATCTTACTCAGAAAATGGCTACGGTAATCCTATGGTTTACTTGCATCGACATTGAGAGGTGAGACTGTTAAAATGAAGTATTTTGATGCTTTAGTTACAGTAGGAATAGCATTAATGTGAAACACACCAGTGCTTCCAAGTGTCCTTGTTTCGGGAATTTGTGTTGATTGGAAGGATAAAAGAAGGATTTACAAATTAGAAGGAATTTGGAAGGATTTTTTAAGAAATTGGGAGGATTTTGTGGGAAGACTTCTGCCATTGTTAGTCTGTCATAGTTTTCTCTTCTCATATGCTTGTACGGATACTGTAAAGCAAATTAACACTTCCAAGCAGCCAAATTATGACAAGAGGATGTTTTTATTCAGCGGAATCGGAATCGAGTTTCGATGGGAACGTCTCCATGAAACGCTTGACACACGATAACGCACAATTTATGCGAGTTTTACTGTAAATGAATGGAGAAGATTTCCTAATTCTCGATTGTTTTCAGTGATGAAGATATTCAAAGTTGTTCTTAAAGTTTTTGTGCTTACATATATCTAGAGAAATGCCTTTATATTTGCGTGTATATTTTTCACAACGCATTCTTAGCTATCGGTTTTCGTTTTTAAAATATTTTAGTTAATAGCAACAAAATTTTAGGTTACTTTTTGCATTTTATTGGGCAAATATGTTCTGTTTTTATTTCCTACAATTATGGAATCTTTGCTGCAAAAATATTGAAGAAACGATATCTTTGTAAGCTTTTCAGTAGTACCGATTAAATTCATATATGGGTGTTGTGATGTTGTTTTTACGTTTTTTTGAAATGCTGTGTTATGCGTATGACCTGTGGAATGCTGTGTCAATCAATTGTTAGATTCTTATACTTAGAATTGATGCATTTTGAAATTAACACCAGCCTAAGAAAAAAGTTCCCCTTAAGCCCCCTCCAATAGTCGCCAATCTAAAAATTGCCTGAATTAATAAGCCCCCTGGGGTCAATGCGAGTATTTTAAGGTACACAAACATATTTAAGTGCGGAGGTGACAATTAATTTTCCTCCCCAGAACTGATAACTACCTTTGTGGGTTCGATGTCCGTACGACCATAGGTCATTAATCGACTTAAAATCAACATAAATCGAGTAACAGAGCAAAAGGAAATCGGAAGGATTTTTCATATATTTTTGAAAGATTTTTGATTAAAAATAAGGATTTGTTCGGGAATCTGGTTGAGCAAAAAGTGGAAGCACTGAAGCACACTCCTGTGCGAAGTAGGATTTTTGCTTTTTGTCGTCATTATACTTGTGTGTATAAGTATCATTTTAGCCGGCCGTGTGACCACAGGAAGGGGGGGGGGGGGAGGGGCAGTTAAAGGGCAATTTTCATTCCAGACCGTTTTAGCAATTATGACGTCTATGCCCCAGTTTGCTTTTTGAACTTCATTATTACAAAATGTTTCTATTGGGAGGAAGGGAGCGGGGATGGAATTGTCTTTTTGCCTCAGTGGTGACATGAGGAATTATTTGCCACTAAATAACCGAGATGCCACAGGTTTCCAGATTTTCGTATTCGCAAGAGGTCCTTATTTACATTTCTGCAAAGTTCTGGGATGGTGATGTACGGCCAATCTACGATAACCTTCGCATTTATGTTGCTGGCGAAAGCCTTGAAAGTCTTGTTTGTATGCTATCTTGTTTGAACTAGTTTTGATGTGTATCATAGAGGGAGATCTTTTTAGATAATCATATGAACATTTTTCTTTGAGGGGACAGAATGGAAGGATCAAATATTGCAACTATTCTACAGTTAGGATGAGCTTTCCAGTCAGAAGTCACAACCTTGTTAACATACGATTTTTTTCTCAAGTGACTGATTCTTAATTTACACCTTACTTTAAGGCTCTGCTTATACGATACTTGATCGCTATTTATATAAGGCAGATGTTTGCATCTACTCATAACTTTGTTTGAATACTTATTTGATACTGAATACTTTTTGTAGTATCTCCTCAACTGATGATGTTACGGTACAAATGGAACAAATTCAGTGGAGTATGCTTTCGCCACATGGATTGCTGTGTCTCATGAAGGCATATTTTTCAACACTTGCATCGGTAAGATTAGAGTAAGAGCAAAAGATTACTTAAATGTTTGCGTCCTTTTTGTGTTTTCATAAAAAGAACAAGATGATTCAGTGAAAACAACTTTATCAGTAGGGTCTGTAGAAATTAGTAAGAATTTTTAAAGTGTTTTTTCTAGTGCCGGATATCAAAATAGATCTTGTTGGCACAAATCGGATAATAAAGTAGCAGTTAGGCAGGGAGTGAATAGGATCAAAGCGATGGTAACGAAATATTTGTAATTGTTGAGAGATGCAAATAGTCATCCTTTGTTGTTGGCGACGTTCTTCCTAGTACACCATTAATTAGAACGTGTTTTGCTTTTTTTTAATGATATATACTCATATTTTGTCAAAAGTAGAGTTAAGAGTAACCCAAAGTACTGCTGATGTAATTTACTTTACACTTGGGTAGTGCATGTCACGGCTCTTTAGTTCAGCGGCTTTGGCTGATTTTAAAAAATTGTCTTCCATTTTGATTGTCATTGACAACTGACTTAATTATAATAATTTTTTTCAGTCCCCGTCAGCCCTGCTGGCGCGCACAACGCAAGGATCGGATCTGAAAATTGGATTTTCGTATGGACTATTTCTGAGTCGAAATTTTCTGGATGATTTTATCGCAAGGTATAGAATTTGATATTGTAATTGGAGGTGTAACATTTCACTACATTATAAGATTGTCTTTAAACTGTGATTTATACATACCACATTTTTTTCCTTTGCACTTTGCCATGTGATGAAGATGATCTACCATGCTCTCCGCTAAGTGAACCAAAGAACGATGCAGAAAATGTTCCAGAGACCCTTGCAGAGGAGCAAAACATACCAGTTCTACGTCGCTCAGTTCGTGCAAGGAAACAAGGGGAAAGACTGAACTATGACATTTTGGGTGGACAAAATGAAGAGGGAAACAAAATTAGATAGGGAAACATAACATTTTTGGTGCCATGAGCAGGATTTGTTGTGAAAAGATGTCCGTTGACAGTCCTCAACCGACTGGACAACCTTCTCGGCTAAGAAGGGAACAGTATATCGGAACAGTATATCGGAATTTGATGGACGAGAGGACTTTGATAGTTATGTTGTACGCAGGAAACTTTTCTGGAACGTAAACAAAGTTGCCGAAGAGGAGAAAACTGATCAATTCTTGCTCTTTGTTGGACGTGATGCTTTCGAAAAGTTGGCAACGCTCTGTTCGCCAGCGGAACCAGGAGGAGAGCCATTAAAAGAGCTCCTAAACCTGCTGAGGAATATTATAAACCAAAACCTTCGATTGTGGCCGAATGTCATAAGTTTTATAACAGAAAGCAGATGTCAGGCGAGTCGGTAGCTGAGAATGAAGCAAAACTGAGAAGATTAGCAAAAACATGCGAATTTAAAAGCCTCTCAAGATGCAGCTTTGACACCATTACTACAGGCATTGAGGGATCAGTTTGTGCTTGGATTATATAACGAAGCGTGGCGGCGTCTTTTATTGCAATAAACTGGGGTTTTTGACCTTTACGAGAGCGGTGGAAGTTACGAATGTTGCTGAAGCTGCACAGAAGGACGCTCATCAGTTCAACACTTTTTCAATGAGAGGATCCAGTGATGTTCGTGCTGTTAAGCAGAGAAACAAGGAAATGAAGACGCGAAAGGAACAATTTTCTAAAGGGATGCAAAGCTTTTGAACTGCAGTAAGGTCAGTGAAACGCTATAATTGTGGTATGCAGGGACATTATGCAAAAACTGCAGGTGCCCCAAAAAACTCCTCGTAAGCTCTCGATGAGCCAAGTCACTCACATTTTTGAAGAAACCTTGGATTTTGAAACATTGTCTATTGATTCAAAGGAAACAAATCATATTGCAGAAAATTTGAAACCATTTCCAAAAGTTGAAGCTATGATTAACAGACACCCAGTCAATTTGGAAGTTGATACTGGCTCTGTTGGTATGTTTATCAATGAAGTTAAATGGCTCAATTCACTTGATGCCCCAACATTGAGACCTTCATCTTTGGAATTAGGAGTTATTCTCATGGAAAGGTTCCATTATTGAGAATGTTAAATACAAGGGTTGAAATTAACGGACAAAGAATAGAGTTTTGTATAAGATTAGTTAAAGGAAATGCCCACAATCTGTTGGGAAGAGATTCTTATATTGAATTCGGCTTGAGTGGCAGTCGCGTTTTGCTGTTTTCATTTCAAAGAAAAAGAAATTGAAAGTTATACTGGATGAGTTCAATGAGGTTATTGAAAATGAAACAGGATTATGCAGAGGTGTTAAAACAAGAATTAACATGAAAAGTGATGCAGTTCCACAGTTGTGTAAAGCACGTCCATTGCCATATGCTATGAAGAAGAAAGTTGAGAGTGAGCTTAATACGTTGGAGCAGAAAGGGATTATTACACAAGTACATCTGTCAGACTGGGCAGCTCCTGTTGTTCGAATTGTGAAGCATGATGGATCAGTACGACTTGTGTGGTGACTTTTCAGTAACAATTAATCCTAAGATGGAAGTTAATCCTCTGGCTCAACCCAAGGAAATGTTTACAAATCTGAATGGTGGTGTGTTGTTTAGCAAAATTAATGTCTTTCAAGTATATTTGCAGATTGTGCTGTATGAAGAATCTAGGAAATTGGTGGTGATTAATACGCATAAAGGATTGTTCTAGCATTCTAGATTACCATTTGGGATCAGTTCTGGTCCTACGATTTTCCAGCAAGTTATGGATCAGATATTTCAAGGCACGAGTGGAGTACAGTGTTATTTAGATGATATTATTGTCACAGAGAAAACTGAAGAGGAAGACATGCAAAATTTACAAGCTGTTCTTGATAGAATCAAGGAGTATGGTTTAAGATTACGCAAGGAGAAGTGCGGTTTTCGTCATGAGTCAGCCGAATATCTTGGTCATGTTATTTCACGTCAAGATATACACCCGTCTTGAAAGAAGATTGAAGCAATACAAAAGATTTCTGAGCCTACCAATATCACTGACCTGAAGAGTTTCTTAGGTATGGTGGTTTATTTTGCCAAATTTTTGCCTCAATTATCTGAGCGTGCAGCTCCATTAAATGAGTTGTTAAAGAAAGATTTTCCGTGGAACTGGACTTCCGGAAAATCAGGTTCTTTTAAAGGTTTAAAAGATGATCTTATGTCTATTTCAGTATTGATGCATTTCGATCCCAGCCTGCCTTTAGGCCTTGCTTGTGATGCAAGTGTTACTGGAATTGGTGCAGTGTTATTTCATATTCTTCCAAATGGAGAGGAACGTCTTGTTGTTTATGCTTCAAAGTCGTTAACTGCTGCAGAAAAGAATTATTCACAAATAGAGAGAGAAGGTTTGAACATAGTGTTTGACGTGAGACATGTCATCAGTTTTTATGGGTACGTACTTTCCAGTTAGTGACGGATCACGAACCTCTTGTAACTATTTTTGGATCAAAGAAAGGGATTCCAAGAATAATTGCAAGTCGTTTACAAAGGTGGTCAATTATATTATCAAATTGTTTAAGCCAACTGCTAAGCATGGAAGCGCTGATGGTCTATCTCGATTGCCTTTTGGTTTTGACCCACATTTTGAATCCGGACATGCTTTGGTAGACTTAATAGAGTATGACGTGTTTGTGACTTTGCTGACATCATCTCTGTGGATGATGTAAAGTTTGCTGCGAGGATGTATGCTGGACTGTCGAGTGTTATTGATGATGTCAGCAATGGAAGAAAGCTGAGCAATGATTTGAACATTAAAGATGATGAAGTAACTACTTTTAGTAGACGTGAGACTGAATTGACCATATGTGATGGGATTTTGATTTTGGGATCTCGTGTTGTTGTACCTAAGGTGTTTAGGGAAAGGTTATTGAAGGAATTACATGCTGTTCATTCAGGTATTGTGCCTATGAAGTCGTTAGCAAGGGAACATTTTTAGTGGCGTGGTGTGGATGCATAAATTGAAAATATTGCTCGTAGTTGTTGTGAATGTCAAGTAAGTGGGAATGATCTTCAAGAGGTGCCCCTTTATCCTTGGCAGTTTCCAGAAAGGCCTTGGAAAAGGCTACAGATGGATTTGGCAGGTCCATATTTTAGTTTTATGTGGTTAGTTGTTGAAGACAAGTACTCAAAGTGACCCGAAGTTGTCAAATTGAGAACTGTAACATCAGCAACTGTAGCAGCAGCTCTTATGAAGATCTTTGCTGTTCAAGAATTACCTGAACAACTTGTTTCTGATAATGGATCTCAATTCACTTCAGAGGAATTTAGGAAATTTTGCAAGCTGAGGGGAATAAATAACTGAATGTTACACCATATCACCCACAAGCGAACGGCTAGGCTGAGAGATTCATTGAAACTTTAAAAAATGTATCAACAAAATGGCAAAGAATAGCCAGAATATTACTTAAATAAACTTAAAAAATTTCTTGCTTACATATCGGAACATGCAGCAACTACTGTAGCTACAAGCCAATTGTTGATCGGAAGAAAATTTCGTACTCGTTTAGATTTGATCCATCCTCGAGTGAAAAGAAATGTCAATGATGATAAAAACCGTGCTGTTGTCCAAGTAAGAGTTTTTCAGTCACAGATGAAGCAAAAATAATACCACGATCTTACATCAAAGTTTCGAGAATTTGAAGCAGGAGTTCAGCAGAGGACCCGAAGTCGTTCGTGCCAAGATTCATCGTAAAATAAGTCCGCTGTCTTATCAAGTGTTTGTTCATAGCGTTTTGATTTGAGCTCGACATTCTCAGTATCTGGAATCTCGGATTAGACCAAAGAATCAGCCAACATGTGATGAAGATGATCTATCATGCTCTTTGCGAAGTGTACCAAAGGACAATTCAACAAATGTTCCAGAGACCATTGCAGAGGAGCAAAACGTACAAAACTGAGAGGAGAAATGAGATGTTATTGTGTGTTGGAATAAACCGTTTTGAATTAACATATGAAATTAGCTTCGAGAGAACTTGTAACTCGCTCTTTAATTACGTTGTACGAGAGTTGTTAGTTATTGGGTGGATTCTTAGTTGAACGTTGATGATAGCACACATGCGTTGTTTTATGTCTCATTCTCATAGCCTTAGATAGGGAAACATAATAGTAAATCGTAGTGATTATTTAATTCGGAAAGCGTTCCCCATTGGATGAGTGTTGATTTCTAACTCAGATGGGTCATTTTCATTACATTTATTAGAAACTATTCCATAAGCAAAGCTCTCTCTCTCAGGTGCCATGCCAGTGGGCGTAGGTGATCATGGGACTCTATTCAGCTCGGTTGCTGGTAGACTGTAGGCATTCTAGTCTCGTCCTCCCCAGCCACACTACTATACTGTCCAGTACGTTCTTTCATTGTTTCCCTCTACTGCGTCTTCCTTCAATCTTCCTTTCTGTTGCTACTTATTCCAGTTCCACCTTTTCATACAATGTCTTATGAACTCGGCCTGCCTTTTCCTGAATTTTTCGAACAAAATTTTTCTTGCTCCTGCTCTTTCTAATACCAAATCGATTGTCATGTCAGGTATATATGAGATGCGCTGCATTCGAGTTAGGAACCACTCTACATTGCTCGATTTCTATCCTGGACTTGCTTGCTAATAGGCCAAGCTTCTGAGCTATATGTTAACACGTGCCTTACATAGCAACTCAGAATTCTTCAATGCACCAGCATTGACATTCTTATATTACGGCGACCCTTATCTTGACGTCCTCACTTCATCTTACATCTTGTGTACCAAGTATCAAGATACTTAAATTTTGACACTTGTCTCGGAATTGTACTGTTTTCATGAATTCTACGTGTTGGAAGTTCTTTCTTTCTTTGTAATGACCATCATCTCTGCTACTTGACCGTAATGGTCATGGTCATCGATAGCATTCATTTAATGCTAGCTCTGTCCCAAATTCTGCACTTGGGTGATCCAGTTTTAAAATTAACAACTTTATGGTTTGCACAGTTTTAACCTTGCATGTTGTTATGTTTGTGGTTTGCCATGCTTGAAGTCTGCCATGTCAGTGATCTCCTATGCTTGAAGTCTGCCATGTTAGTGATCTGCCATACTTGAAGTCTGCCATGTTAGTGATCTGCTATGCTTGAAGTCTGCCATGTTAGTGATCTGCTATGCTTGAAGTCTGCCATGTTTTTGGTCCGCTGTGCTTGAAGTCTGCCATGTCAGTGATCTCCTATGCTTGAAGTCTGCCATGTTAGTGATCTGCCATGCTTGAAGTCTGCCATGTTTGTGGTCTGCTATGCTTGAAGTCTGCCATGTTAGTGATCTGCCATACTTGAAGTCTGCCATGTTAGTGATCTGCTATGCTTGAAGTCTGCCATGTTAGTGATCTGCTATGCTTGAAGTCTGCCATGTTTTTGGTCCGCTGTGCTTGAAGTCTGCCATGTCAGTGATCTCCTATGCTTGAAGTCTGCCATGTTAGTGATCTGCCATGCTTGAAGTCTGCCATGTTTGTGGTCTGCTATGCTTGAAGTCTGCCATGTTAGTGATCTGCCATACTTGAAGTCTGCCATGTTAGTGATCTGCTATGCTTGAAGTCTGCCATGTTAGTGATCTGCTATGCTTGAAGTCTGCC
>JANTCA010091320.1:0-13233 GCA_024741275.1 Chironex yamaguchii
ACAAGTTACCTAACATTAGAGAGATTTGTATTTGTATAATTAGTTAAATATATACCAGAATGAAGTTAAAAAAAAATATTATTATTATTACTACCTCAAATCCTTTTGTGAAGGTCACTGAAGACATTTTGCAACCATCATTTACAGCTAATCACTACCTTGATCATTTTAGAAGTGTATTTAAACATCATATTGAGAAAATACATTACGCCATTTCCTCTTGGATTCTCAAATTAAAGGAACCTCAATTTCTTATGAATACTAATTCTCACTCACATTAACAACTGACTAAATCAATGAAGTCTATGACGTCAAGCGGTAGTCCTTTAGACCAATTCTCAATTATTTTTTTAAGAAGTTTCCTTATTTAATATCATGTATCTCTGCCATAATTAACCAAATTTGGACCACACAATATTCCTGTGACTTGGAAACGTGCTGTAACTGTTTTGATTCACAGAAACGGATTTGCCTGTTAACTTTTGCCCAATAAATCTTGTGCCAGTACCTCTAAAAAATCTTAACGAATTGCATATATTTGAGTCTAAACCAAAAAGGATTTATTTAAGAAACATCAGGCACATTTGAATATACTGCTCATTTAGCTCACATAATTCAGAGAGCCAGGTACAAGCAAAAGTCAGTGTTTGTGACTCTCTTGGATCTAAAAAATGCTTTTGGTGAGGTTGGTCATGCTTAATACCTGTTGTTTTGAGATATCACAATATCCCTGAATTTCCATGATTTCAAACCTTTATGATCACTTTTAAAACTTTTAAAACCGAATTTGTTCATGTAAGAAGGAGTGATTCAAGGTGATTGTTAAGTCCATTAATATTCAGTTTATAAATCAATACCTTTATCCAGTATATCAAAACAGAGAAATTCTAACAATCAGAATATGCTTTTCATCATTACTCCAAGGTCGACATTTGTATCAATTTGCTGATGCCACTGCTGTTTTGACAGGTCAGGAAGATGAAAGTTAAATCCTAGTAAATGCTTCTGCTACACTATGTACATGGTGTCGAATGAGCTTATGAATTGACAAATGTGCGTCTTTTGGAATGTTTTAAGTGGATACTTAATCTAAACAATTTTTGCCAAAGCTATACATTAACGGAAATTAGTTCCATATGTTCAACGACATAATTTTCGTTATCTTGGCCGTTTCTTTAATTTCAAAATGGACACTTCCAAACGCAAAGAAATCGTAATTTACATATGTGATAGTGTTTTAAACATATTTGACTCTTCCGCCCCTCCCCCCCCCCAAAAAAAAAAAATATCTATATATATTGTATCAAAGATATTTGTCGCTGAAGTTAACATGGCACTTGACAATCTGTGTTATGAATATTTCTTGGGTCGAGAATGTACTCGATTCTAAATGTCATTACTTGTTCAGATGATGGATTGAGATTCGTGCTTGTGGAATTCTTCGCATTGTTATGCTTAGTAAAAACAAATTTGGATTAAATGTAATCGATATATCCTCAGAATTTACACAATGTCAAGTTATTTTGCGTAAATTATTGCAAGGTGCTGTTATTTAATGATACTAGGCAGAAAAGTATATGTATGATTCTTATAAAAATAGCAAAAAGTAGTTATTAAGGACATTCAGAATAAAAAGGAGGATCGAAGAACAAGTACAGCGATGATAAACATATTGGAAGGAGACCACTCCAATAAAAAAATGGCCATAATCATGTTTAACGCTTCGAAGACATTCCGTTCTTCATCATCAGAAGATGGTGTTACAGTAAGTTGTCCAGGTATTTATATTACAAAATAAAATAAACGAGAATAACAAAAAATTTTTTTGGGTGACAACAAGAATGTCAAAAGAACAAGAATGTGGAAAGCACAAAATTGTGGGGTATAATAAACAGCAAACAAGCAATGCGAAACAGAAAACTAGCAACAGAGGGCAAATAAAACGCAAACAAAGTACACACAAAAAAGGAAAACAAAAATGAAGGGCCCAAGGGTATCTGATAAAAAAAGAACTATAGGGAAAGAGGACTGTTGGGTGTTAAGAGAGGGTGGTCACGTAACAAACACTCCGACTTCACAAGGCTTTATTCTTAAAGCTTTAATAAAGGAATTTTTTCCATATCACCTAACAATTTCGCACAACTCACTACCCAGAAACATTTACAACACGTCACGTTACCTGAATAATACTTAGCCCACTTTAAAGAACCTAAATCTTTGGAAAAAAGGTTGCGAGTAGGCGTTGTTGTGCTTGTTTAAATCCTCAAAACTTTACAGCGTTCTGTTTCTGACTGTTATGTACATCTACGCGATGGTCGATACAACTGGTGTCGTGATTCAGTTCTCAATAGCTGATTTCGTTCAATCTTTCAAGGTCTTTCGTTCTTTTGTGACCTTGATAACGACGTTGACGGATGTTGACGATAATGGCCAGTCATGAGCTAAGACAGGGCATTATAATCAAAAAGGAAAATTGTGTGGAAATTAGCGAATTAACTCTTGGCTTTGAAACAGTTTTAGCGTATAATTTCATGTCAAATCAAGGAAATATTGAAAGTTGTGTTAAGATTTAAAAACGGATTACGAAGTTAATGTTACCAGTCTTAGTATGACTGCAATTTTAGGAAAGTGTAGTGAAAGTAAATCGTTTATGTTAAATGCTGAAAAGGTTACAAGTTGAAGATGTTGATTATTTGATAAGAAGAATGATTGGAAGTATTGTAAGGGAAGTGAGGCTTTGCTTACACTGGCTGGAACATGTACATTGCAGAAGTGGTACTGTGAATGTTAGTGGAAGTAATAGTAGCAAAAGAAAAAAAAGAAGGAGAAGTACTTGTAGTAGTAGCAGTATTGTGGTCGGCATTATTGTCATCCCGTAAAGAGTGTTGGCTCTGTGACCTTTGGTAGTTATATTGATGAGCAGCTGGGTGATTGAATTGTAGCTATTTGTCTCTTTTCAGTGGTTGCTGTCCACTCTTAAAGATATTAGTGGGTTCCTCACTTGTTAAAAGTGCAATTTGTATTAACAGTGATGAATTCCGTTTTTTGTTAGCCGTAGATAAGTATGTTTTGTTTTACGGTTAGTGTTTTACTTCATTAGAAAACTACAGTAAGTTTAGACTGAATTATCATTGCTATTTAGAAGCATATCGTATTCGTTTTAGCTTTACTCGCCTCAAATTTATCGAGTGTCTGGTAAGACGTCGCGGCTACAGTACGAATATTTCAGAATCAACAGCAATAAAAATGAGGCATTTAAATATCAATTTAAAGGGTATAGTCGCTGCTCCAAATCTTGTGGAATTGGTAAGTGTAACTCTACTTCTAGAATTTTGTTGTGTATACACAATTACAGAGGAAAAAGTTTTCCTTATATCTTGATTATTTTATATATACTAACTCCCTTGATTGCTCTTATCAATGCACCAATTTTGTGATTTCTCATGCTAATCTTATTCTTCTCATGCTAATCTTATTCTTCTCATGCTAATCATATTTCCTTTCCAATCTCCTCAGACTTCCCTTTTGTTTCGACTTCCTCGTTTACCTGCTCCCGCCTTGTTCCTGTTTCCCTGCTGATCCTAATCTCCACGTACACCACGTGTTCCTACTTTTATTGTGTTACTACTCTTCTTGTGTTCCTACTCTTCTTGTGTTCCTACTCTTCTTGAATTCCTACTCTTCTTGTGTTCCTACTCTTCTTGTGTTCCTACTCTTCTTGTATTTTTCCTACTCGTCTTGTGTTCCTTCTCCTCTTGTGTTCCTACTCTTCTTGTGTTCCTACTCTTCTTGTGTTCCTACCCTTCTTGTGTTCCTACCCTTCTTGTGTCCCTACTCTTCTTGTGTTCCTACTCTTCTTGTGTTCCTACCCTTCTTGTGTTCCTACTCTTATGGTATTCTTACTTCTGTCGTGTTCATGTATACGTCGTATGAATTTGACTCAGCTTCAGAACCAGTTTCGTTTCATTGCTCGGTCTTCTCTGTCTTGGTTCATTGATATGTCATTTACTGCAAGTGTTTGTAGAAGCAATAAGATCTTTAAATTTCATCAGTGTATTTTGGGACGTTTCCCAGATTTCAAACAGCATGAAAGAGTAAGGACGTAGTCATGATGCAGAACTATGTGTAAGCTATGAATGTAAGTGAGGATTTGTTATTACCGTCCCCTTCAAACCATTTTGCCCTTTGAGTAATGGCAGTGACGCCATATTTAAAACCAAGCTTCTGTGTACTGGACCTTGCACGGTTTGAAGTGGATGTGCTTGTTAACAGGCTATTAGTCATGAGCATACAAAACCATCTTATAGACAAGAATTGACAAGGGTAAAGCGTCAGGAATTGATTTAGGAAGTTTGCCATTCATAATTTTTTTTTGCTCACGTGGAGACAACATTTAAGAGCAAAACTTTCATCGACATGACAAGAGCTGCATTTGACACCATATATGATTTTGACACGATTGTCGAAAAATCCTTTTGTGCCATGGTTCTGAGTACAAGTTTAAGAAATCTTAGGAGGACAGGGCACACCCTTGAAGTTCTCTCTTTAAATATGAAACCAGTTGATCTTTTTTCCTTGCAAATGTACAGCGGTGAGCTTATCTGAGTAGACTAATCTTTCTGGTGACGCATGACCGACTCACGTATTACTGTAAATGCAAAACTCGGGTTCCTGTAGTTTTCATAAAGCCAGGTATTTCAGGGATGTATTTCGTCTTATTCTCTAAATACGACTCTTCAATAGCAAGTTAAGAGTAAAGGACATGAGGCTTTTTATCTTGTGACTCAATTATTTTAGTGTCCTAACTGTGTTATGCAGGCCTGGAAAATAGATGTGAGTATATCTATATTTGTAAAAATTTGCCAGTTCGTATCCGTTTCTTCTTGGATGTGTTGATCACTTTTCGTAAGTTGTTATTAACGTCTACTTTGATATCATACAAAAGTTCTGTCTTGTTTATTTTTGAATAGGAAAGCGTGTCTCCAACTTGCAATGTGTTCGACAAAAGGACAACAAAGTCATGCCAGTGAAGTATTGTTCGCATTTAATAAAGCCAAAACGCTATCAAGCCTGCAACTTGCATCCTTGCCCTGAGAAGTACGTATGGCATAGCAAGATCGTAATGCTCTTCAAGCCAAGTGTAATCAGATTTGGGTTGTGGGAATCTGTTGTATTCAAATAGGAAATAGTGAAACGTTTGCTTTCAAATCGTTTTGGATAAGGCCATTTTTAGAGCTTTATTTTATCAACGCGCTGAAATGTTTTACGTGCCCTAACTAACTTTATATTCCCAGATACGCTGGGCATACCAGTTATTCCCCGTCCGCCTCTACTACCACGCGCACAATGCATCTGATTGGACGCTATCGAATTCTTTTGCCTCCTAGTGTCTTTACGATCTTATTTGCTGGCTCTATTTATAAGTAGATATTTACAGTTCTTGCCTGTCATTAGACCCAACTTTAATATTTCTCTGTGTATGTCCGCGATTTTATAGTTGGGTGAAGCACTCAACAAAGAAGGTCCGTGTTTTAACTTATCGGATTTGATGAGATGCTCTACTTTGTATGTGGAGCAAAGCTACTGAACTAAGTTGCCTTTTAATACATGATTAGTTAAAGACAGTACTAATGAAAGCATGAGGAGAAAACGACCTATGAGTGTTACCAAAGTGATTGCAAATAATAAGAATAAAGCAAAGAAAGTAATGGAAGAAATGACCTGCTTAAATTTGACTAAACTCCTGTCAATGTGAAGTCAACTAGGTCTAAAGGTATGCATCGCAATAGGTCAAACAATTCCCTACGTCCATCATGCTCTATCAGTGTTGATTTATTGAGCTGCTCGTTTTTTATGTCCCTCTAACTACTTTCAGCTTCTTTTTATTATTTGTCATCAGATACAAATGGATAATTATGCCATGGGGGCAATGCTCTGCTTCTTGCAATGGCGGAAATAGGTCACGTGTAATTGCCTGCATGAAAGTAAGAGGAAACCAAGTAGCCAGCAATCGCCTTTGTCCATCTCCGGTGCCACCAAATCGTGAAGAATGCAACACACACCCATGTGATGTCTATGAATGGCAAAGAGGACCGTGGGGACTGTGCTCCAAAACATGTGGGGGTGGTGTCAAGCGAAGAAGAGTCACTTGCATGGGATTGAACAAAAAAGAGAAGGTTGATTCGGCTCTCTGCGTTGACGATCAACCTAAGGATCGACAAGCCTGTAATATATTCATGTGCGATGTTTTCGAATGGACAACACCCAAATTCGGGGTTTGCTCTAAGTCATGTGGTGGGGGATTTCGTATACGACTAGTTTACTGTGTGAATAAGAAGAGCAATGGACGTGTACCACCAGCTTTATGCACTGGACCCTCACCGGAACGTATCGGTCGATGTAATGCGCAGCCTTGCCCAGAGTATTTGTGGAAGGTAGGCGAGTACAGTAATTGTTCCAGGAGCTGTGGTAACGGCACAAGGTCTCGGTCCGTTCACTGTGTGCAAGCGGACATTGGCAAAGTCGTTGGTCAGGAAAACTGCAAAACAAAAAAGCCCGAGACTGTCATACCTTGTTACAACACTGTATGTGACAGGTACGTATTAAGGATTAGATACGTTTGCGTATAGGATATCTTCAGATAGGTAATTTGATTATTTGTGTAGTACACTCAGGTAAGTGTGTATTCTTAGCAGCACTCTTCCAAATGTTTGTAGGTTGTCACTAACAGAGTTAATGAAGAATTTATACAACTCAAAACCTTCGATGTTTTGAAACTTTTATGTGTTACACGGCAACCTCCCAGAACATTTGATTTTTTTCGCCACTGAGAATTACTCTTGTAGTTTATTAGTACATTAGTCTGGCCTCTTCCCGTTGTCGCCTCTGGTTTGGGCGACTAAGTGTTTGGCAAAACACACGTCAGGGCATTTTTCCGAATACAGGAAGTACTCAAGCACAATTTCTCTTCTTCAGTGTGCAGTCAAAAGAAATAGAGTATATGACAAATGGAATACTTTTGCATCTAGTGTACCCACTGAAATGGATGCAGTAGTATGTATAGTTGTACCTATAGGAATCTTCTCGTAAGTATGTTTGGCAGAATAGGCACTTGTGTTTAACATGTTTACGTTTGGTAAATACGTATCAAATGGTAGAAAGTTATGGTTCATAAGTTTTTTACGTAAGAGATCTGTAAGGGTGACTTAGCAAAGCATCCCAAACGGCTATGTTCCTTTGTTTAAGGTAATTTTGCTTCAAGACTAGTGCTAGTTACTTCCACATGATGAAAATCCTCCTTTATTTGAAATTCTTTGTGTTGTACATTGATTAATTAAGAAGGGATTGTCGATTTCTTTTTCCTGAATTTTCACGCGAGATTTGTGCGTAGTTACATCACCTGGGTTGAAATCGTGTCTTGAAAACGCGAAAGACATGGTCGTTATCTGGTAAAAGCATATTGTTTTTCTTTGACCACTATGCCCCATGCTCTCGAGTGCGGCATTTGTATGTAGTAACCAAGCACGTAACTTCCGGTTGCAAGGACCTATTCTGACCAAGCATCTCACATTAGAGAGCAGAGAGCCACACATCACAGAGAAAATTCGGGGAATATTCATGGATGCAGAGCAGGAAATGTTTCTGAAAGGAAAGATGTGTGATACTGAGTGATATATGTCGTTTTATACGGAGTAACCTTACTACACAATATTAAAGCGCGTGAAAAATGATCGCGGTATTTAATAAACCGCGTTGATTTTTACGCATTTATTTTCTGCCTTCGTTACTTTAGTGTACTTCAATTTTTTGCTTCGTTAATTTTGTCTGTGTAAATATTGTACCAGCATAAATATCACCACTAAATATTTTCATGAAAAGCTGATAGGGGAACTTTACGACATTTTTCAAAGTCAGAAGGGAATTGGGATTATCAAAAGTAGTTGGTGGGTAGCAGGCATTTGACAGACAGGACGACGATGCGAGAAAGGAGTATGAACCAGAGGTTAAACCCCCATGAGTAGAGTAGAGCTTGTTGACCAGATAACTGCCTTCAATGTCCATTTTCTTCTTGTTAATATATTTACGTAGGTTTTGATATTGATGTGTCGTGTTTTTAATTTTGTAAGGTCTTTTATCTGGTCTCTTTTTTACCCTTTCCTGCCTAAATATTATGGATGTAATAAAGCGCATTAATTTCATCAGTTAAACTATTTTTATGACATACCGCTTTTATTTTAGGCCTCAAAATACGTTTATTCTGAAGACTGCGTTAATTTTTGACGCGTTATTTTTCTCCCCAATAATTTTTGTACTCGCGTTAACTTTGTGTAATGATGTAGTTGATTTAAAGCAGAAATAATCTGAAGGATATTTGACAAGTTTGTGAGGTGACGTGTCCCATAGGACCTGTTGGATAATAGTGATATTACTCAGTTTGGCCTTTGATCCCTGTAGATATGTGTGGAATACAGAACAGTGGTCTGAATGCCTGGCATTGTGTGGTCAAGGTGTCAAAACGCGAACTGTGAAATGCGTCAACGATAAAACAGGCAAAGCTGTAGCAAATACATTTTGTAAGGGCAAAAAACCCTACACCAAGAAAGGTTGTTCCGTTAAACCATGTGCATTGCCAGGTAAGACGGTTTTCTTCATTTAGTTGTACTTACTAGTTAAAATGTAGTTATCGTGATAACCTATTTATGCTGCGTTTGTGAGGTATTGCAATTTGCTATAAACGATTTTAAATGTATCATTTTTTATCATGTAAAGCGTGGTACGGTACAACTTTTCTATCCATTTTGTGTAATATTACATCGTTGTGAATTGTAGAGGTGCACAGTAGCACAAAGCAAGGTTATCACTGTAGATGAGCTCCGGTGTTTGCTCTTGCATGGGAATGCTTGTGCGATATTGCAGTACAACATGTTACTCCTGTAGTACAGATGACAGCTTGAGGTTTTTTCCGTTTGATTGAAAACTTCCTGAATCAAAACGTATTTGTAGGCGTCTTGTTGTTAATTTTTTGGTCATTTTACTGCAGGACCAAAAGCTCACAGGTAAAAGTTTATGAGAATAGTATTCGTCGCGGAAAGGGGCAGTGGGGTTACGGCCTTATGTATCTTTCGTCTTTTTTAACAAGAGGTAATATTTCCTCGACAATGCCAATAATTTGCTTTGGAAGTAAATGTGTCTACAGATAAAATTTGCTATAAATTTCTAGCAAACTTAGATCAATTTAGGAAACATTGCGAATTGAATCTTTGTGAGAAAATGCAACATCGCTTATTTTCAGGTCCTAATTTTTCTGGTGCTTATTCTGAATTCAGAAGCACAAAGGCAAGAACGGAAAGATAATGTCAATGACATGAATGCATTAGACCTGTAAATAAGTGAAGAACATTAGTCTTATTCCCACTATTGTCCATTGAAACTGGAAGTGTATTATTCTTTTAACATGCAGCTGATCTTAACTGCAACTTTGACGAGAGCTCGAAATTTGGGAACTGGAGAAATGCAAACGATGATAATTTTGATTGGCAGATAGGCCAGTTTACTCCGAGTTCCGGTACCGGGCCAATGTCGGATCATACAACAGGGAAAAGTGGAGGTAAGCTGCTTTTCTCTATTCTATTCTCGCTTTGGTGTTACAGCATTTTACAGCACACTCTCCTCGACAGTGAAGGCACAATTGGCTGGCCACCGGGTGCATAAGAACGATTAGTCTTTCAATATTTTCTTTTTTCTACGGATGCTCGCCCACCTTTGTATTCACTCTTATCATTCCCCCATTCTTTGCAATAACCCACAACGAATTATTGATCTCTTTGCCATTAACATTTTTTAACCTGCGTTTCTTTGTTTGGTTTTCTTACGTCTTGTCTTTTGTTATGTTAGGTCGGTTTGCGTACATAGAAGCATCGAATCCTCAGAGTTACGGTGATAAGGCACGTATCGTTGGACCTCTGATGAAGTGCCAAGAGGGCTGCCTACAGTTTTGGTACCACATGAAAGGACGAAGTATGGGTACGCTTCTTGTTGAAGTTTCTGATAGTCGTAACTCTAAAATGGTCTTTGAGAAGAAGGGACACCAAGGAGACAACTGGATACAAGCACGCGTTCCTATTAAACGACAAAATCCTACAGTACCTTATAAGGTAAGCGTAACTACTTGTTAAGGTATTCACAGTATGTATGTGTGCAAAAATGGTTATTCGTATAACTTAACGTTCTGCTGGATCCCTCGTAGAATCAACTCCACGTCCTAGCACTCGAATTCAACTTTTCACTTAGCCTGTTATCAAATGGATACAATTGCTTCTCACCCACGTTTTACTTAAAAATATTGAATTTATTGACTAAACCAAATAGCTGGCAGAAAGGCCAACTAAGAAAGAAACCGATGAAACTCCTGAATTAGGAAGAACACAGAATGGTCATATAGAAAGCGAATAATGCCATAAAATTGGTTACGACTTTTCAGCAGTGGACGGTGTTGAAGTGTACCTGAAGCACCGTGTTTGACACATTAAGTTGGCAAGTATTGAGTTGCGTCTTAGACTTATTAGACACTATGCCTGACGTCAGGTTGATGCTTCTTTTCATTTGTGGTAGATATCCTTTACAGGAATCAGGGGACAGACATATGCAAGTGATATAGCTCTGGATGATATCAGTATGCAGTGTAAACCATGTGTAAAAAATCGAAGTTTTGATCCACTCAAGAGAAAAGGTAAGTTTGCTTGCCTTTATTGCAAACCTTATTGTTTGCCATTTCAGATGGTTATTGTCGCTATTTTGGGATTAAAAAAGGTAGTCCGAAAATTGGAAATGCAAGAGCTGTTTGATATCCTTTACATTTAGTAGCATTCTTAGTCGTCCCAAGTGCCCCTAAACACGCGCCTCCAGATTGTAAAATAGCAGTTTATCAATACAATGATGGCAAATGCGAAGTGTATGTATCCCTGTATGTCATGGCAGCTCGGATATTTAATTCAGTGGATCAACTTGATCAACCTTCATGGCATCTGCGTGCCTTTAATGCCAGCTCTTCTTTTATGCACATTCCATTGGACAGTAAAACGTACAAGTGACATCTCTTACTCGGACGTGATTTCCGATCTTTCACAACAGCTAGACCTGTTTGCAAGTTGCCCTAATTGGTAGCAATGCACTTGACTCTAACCGTAGGTGGAAATAGATTTAAATGTTTGTCGCCTAGAACCAGGACAACAGTCTTTTCCAAGTAAGTTGGGTGCTGAGACTGTCTTCATTATTTCTTGTGAAAATTACCCAAAATTATTTCACTGTCAGTCCTGTGCAAAAAGTGAGAAGGGTCCTCGGTTCTTCATCGTAGTATGTGTAATATAGTATGGGGTATGATCACATCGTACTGAACTCATTGTATGTTGCAGTATTACTTTGTGTAAGCGCCCGTCCACGTCAATACAGAACTTTGTTAAGTTGGAAAGTTACGAGGTTTGTGTATCATCAATCATTTGTTTATTAGATCACACAGTTCACCAGTTCTTTTTGGAACCAGTCAATCAGATAACGAGTTTGGGATTTAGATAGTCAAATAATCGGGAATCCGTCAATGGGTCAATTAACTACTTGATACTTGTGCCTTTTTTGCTTTTTTTAAAAGCTGACTTAGTGTTATTGTTTCCTCTGTCTAGTAAGCTGGTGTCGAGAAGTCTCACCACTTTGCGTCTTGGCCCAGACTGGCGACTATTGCAAGTACCGTTCATTTAGACAACTTTGCTGTCAGACATGTGCTGTATGATTTTGTCGTAAATTCTAGGCACAATTGCTACACTCCCCTCCTGTTTCAATATATTGTGGAAAGCCCTGTCGATAGTGGCATACAACATCTGTTGCATTTTCCTGAATTTATGATCAGATCAGTGAAACAGTTACATTTATACAGCATCCTTTGCCTCGGTAAGTGGTGAAAAGTAGCAGCAAGGCTGACACTTGATTGCTTTTCAAGGCAACATGTTTTTTTTCCCCCCCCTACATGCAAGTATTGTTTACTGCAGACAAACATATTTGAAAGGTCTAATATTGTTGCCAAGACAGACCTTAAAATCGGCACAGCTGTGTAAAGCTTCCTCTGTGTACGTAATGTATTGCCGTGTATTCTCTTCTTCTTGTGGATGATCAAGGTGACCTGTTTAGATGGTGGTACGCTATACCTTGGCCTCCTGTCGAGCTTTGGTGTCTGTTATGTACGAATTTCTGGTATCGACTTTCGAATATAACAAACGTTTATAGCTTTTGCTGTCATTAATTTAGTTTTTTTCACTTAGGGTGATAAAATCTATAACATAGCAAAACATCAGATGGATTTCACATATGTCAGGTTGTCAAACAATCTTTTCATAATTTTGTTTTTGGCATCTCTGTGGAATGAATGTTTTTCGTTGTCCTTGACTCAGGAAGGCAGCTACATCCGGTTTTTTTCCAGCTTAGCCCTACTTTATTTTCCTGCCAATGAATTTAATTAAGCCTTGTTGTGTTTTATATTTTATACGGTAGCTATCAACAGAACTAAATCACGATATTAGAAATAAGCATGTTTTTGAAGTTTTTTGAAACCTTCGACATCCTGATATGAATAAGGAAATGCCTTGACGGGCTATGAGTGGCAAATGACATCATTACCATGTACTTATTTAACTTGCTAAATTGGGTTGGTTACCATGAATATGATGACTTAGCATTATAACTCTCGGACTGACGTAGGTACGTTGTTGACTAATGACGTTATGTGTTATAATAGTACCTTGAATTTTCTATATTTTTGCTATAAAGTATACTTTTTGTATGCAAATAAACATCTTCGGTTAAATTTTGTTATAATATTGTCTAACTTGTATAGTGTTTTGTAAATATGCATTTTTACGTATTTTGAAGCTGCTTTACATTTTTACGTATTTCGAAGCTGCTCAATATTTTTACTCGAACTTTTCATGTCGACATGTGGAAGTCCTCTTTAGTTTTGAATATGTTAGCGAAATATCCTCAAAGATGATGACACGCAAAGCATAAATTGTGTACGCCTAGCGTACGCCTAGGGTATCCTTAAGTTAAGAGTGAATCACACCCTTTTCCAGCTTCTTTGTTGACATGGCTTAGCTGACTAGTGTTTTTTTGCTGTCTTTTATTGAATTTTCAGAATGACAATGCCTCGCTTAGTGTTATGGTTGTATGAATATGTTCGTGCCTCTGAAT
>JANTCA010091322.1:0-13231 GCA_024741275.1 Chironex yamaguchii
ATTTCTTGTGAGTTATTTAGTGTCACTGGGAGCTCTACGTGAAAACAGGGTTTATTAACAGACTTCAAGAAGTTCCCACAATCAAAACACTAAATTTTTAATATTTTTTATCTTACTGTAAAATTGATATTATGTACTCAACATTGCTGTGACAACTGTTAAAGCTCACTGGGAGTACTGTTGCAAATTATGAATTCATGAACGTGCAGATATGTGACCATTGTTTGTCAAGCAGATTGTCTGTACATGACATTGAAAGTTTTCAGTGGGGTTTATGCAGGATTTACTGCAAGTTTAAAAGTAACATTCTTGACATTCGGGGGAAAGTTATCATGTTTTAGCGCACCAGCACTTTGAGGTAATCAATTTTTTGAGATTGAGAGGTTTATACAAGAATGTGTTAAATAGGTACTCGTTAAGTTAAGTACTCGTTTGAGTATGTTTTATAGTTGTTATATATACAAGGTATTGTTGAAGTGTTTCTGTAAAGATGTTTTTATATATGCTTACGCAAAAGAGAAACTGATTGCTAAAGGATCGTTTCTTTCATTGACAGAATTTTCTGGAGAAATATATTGAGCCATTGCACAAATCAAGCATGTAAGTGACCAGTATTATTCAGGTAGTATGAGTACGATTATGTATGACCATTTGCACATAGTAAAGTCTATTGATTGATTTGGCTCAATAGCAGAGTAACAAAAGGTTGCCTCTGGATATAGAATACTCCTTTGTGTACTATAGACTGTTATTTCGTTGCATGCCATATGTTGTGCATGACTTACTCGTATTTGAATAATAGCTCCTATCATGTAAATCATTTTGTGGAAATTGTATTAACAAAAGGAGATTGTCATATGATAGAAATAATTGTAAATTTATTAATGTGTAAAAAGTGAGGGCAATGTTTAGGGGATTTAGTATCAAAAGTGCAATTTTGTTTCATCCTGAGACGAGTACAATAACCGAAGCATTGTCACTGCGAACTGGAAAAATTAGTAACTTATGTAGATATTTCTCGCTCCTGTCTGTTCGTATCGTGGGTAACAGATCATCTGTTTCATTGTCAGTAACTGACAGCTGACCGTTTTTTTGATGGAAGTATTTTGAACACTTCGGAACTTTAGGCTTCGGAGGAGTGTCAGAGACTACTGTAGGCTTCGTTGAGTCTACAATTTCTTTATCAATGGCAACGGCAGTTGATGCAGAGTTGCTGCACAAATTCATGGGAACCTTTAGTATTCATCATGAGTTGGTCGTGTTTAGGGTTGGTTCAATTTAAATCCATGCTAGAGCATGCAGACAATGTACCTTTTTCCAGTTTCTTACGGCAGAGGCAATATGCAGCCTTTGGCATTCATACCAGGGCTTTTGGTCTCTCCTCTAGCTAAGAGTTGAAAAGATTTTCTTTTTGTGTTGACACAGAATGACTCAAGCACAGTCTAGCTGCCTCTGCGGAAATTATGATAAAATTGTTTCTTTTCATAAGAGATTACTCGAACTGCTGGAAGAAGAATATCAGTAAGTATGGACAGTACCTCCGAGCATCCGTGTATTGTATGTAACCTTTTCAGTCAATTTAAAATGTTACGTTTCGTTCGACGTGAAGATGATTTTGAATGCTAACAAAACAGTGAATCCTGTTTGAAAAATAATCTTTACAAGTGAAAATTCTGATTTTACCAACACGTTTTTGTGCCACATTTTCCAATTGTTTACTCTTATTTTGTTTAGCTTTAGCGTTTTTTAATAGACGGATTACTCAATACATGTCGTGGGGCACATTCACAATGCCAACTTAAACACGATGGAGCAACAAGCCATTAGTATTTACCCTTTTTGGATGTTTGTGTTTCATAGTGTTGTAGTGAACCTTAAGGTGATAGATAGGGCCACTCCCCGGATTGTATGTCGCTAGTGTTGTGGTTTTCCCTAATTATAAAGTATTATGTACCTCAAATTCGTAATTCGCTTGGCAATTTGTGTAAATGTTAGTTTTGATAGTTGTGTTTTATGAAGTGAAGAGTATTTTTGTATCAACGAAATGTAACTAGATAGTCCTTTTGACGCATGTCGCTATAAGTGTTAAATAAGCTAGTGTATTATAAAAACATGTTGTTTTAGAATTCTGTCCAAGCCATTTATTCTCATAAACCAGCATGATATTTAAAGTTTACAATTTATACCTGAAGTAGCATTTTTTATAACCCAACAAAGTCAGGTATTATTCATATTGCTTTTTTGACATGATTTTCCAGATATAATGTTGAGGATCAGAGGATTGGAGCATGTTTCCTTCTTAATGCCCTGCAGGTAATATACCGTGCCTTAGCAATTTATTTATATATTTTTTGGTTGTATGGTTGTTATATGGTTGTTATATTAGTACCCTTTTGAAGGCAGTGGCATTACAGATCCTTGCTGCTGGGATTTGCCATTTTTGCGGGAAATCCTTTTGATGACAATATCTTGTGTATGATATCAACATGAAATGGTCTTATTGACAGCAGTAGGGATTATATTGGTGGGATTATGCATATACCTGACACTGACGAAGGCTTGCCGCAAAGCACAGATAAAAAGTTTATCTCAGCAGACTTAAGTGCTTTCCTGATGATAATTACCAGTTGCACCGTCGCACGTGGAATCCATCCACAGATTGAGAAATACTGCAGCTTCCACAGGTTGTTTCCATATGCCTTCCGCATTGAGCACAGTAGGCTTCACTGGACATTTAAACAGGTGTTTCACGTCGTGAGGGCCTTGCTTACAATGACTGGAACGCAGCTGCGATAGTGTAGCACCATAATTGGGTTTAGTTAATTTCAGACCGTGGCCGGATGGAGGATTCTATAGCCTTAGTGTGAATTGACTTCTGCCCTTTCTTCAGATATTCATTGGTGATATGACCGTTTGGGACCAAGTGCACTACTTCATACCGTTTCATTAGAACGTTTTTTAAGTTTACGAGGTGGCTCTAGCACATTCATGTGTTTGAAAGCAGGGTGCCCTTGCCTGTAAGAGCCGATTAAAATTTGTTATTCATACGTGCTTGTATTTGGATGGGCAAAGCAAGTGTGATCATGGTCAGCTAAAACGATTATATGACAGCCGGTTGCAATGCACAGAGCTTCGTTTTCTACCACTTTCATTTTACGCCACCTAGCTTTGGACTCGACTTACCCCATACAACTGATCCGTGTCCTCCAATTGATCTACTATTTGTAGATTGACAGGATGCTTTCTTTCTGCTTTTTTCGACACTTGAGAGTATGAATCGTCAGATAGGCTAGTTTTGATACATGTTTCGTATAGATAGGTTGCCATATACTTTACTTTCTGACGATTTATACTCTGAAGAGTGTCAGACGAAAAAAGCTTTTAAGTATGATTTTAGCGCAATGTCGCAAATTTTCAAGGCGGTTTATTTGTTTTTTCTGCTTTCGCCGTCGTCAGCGCCAGAAAACTTTTGTGGCCACAGCAAAGCATGTTAATGCGTTTATCCATTACCCATGAATGGAGCATTGCCTCCAAAGGCTTATTAAGTGGAACCCAAAGGGAAGCGAGCACGCAACCCTCAGATTCAAAATGCTGACACTCAGACTGGTGTGCCATCCTGACTCAAATGTTTGTTGAAGGACATTTAAAGTCCTCGTTATTACGTGCCGAAACTCAGTGGCGAGTAATGAGGAAGTTCATTTCGTAATATTAAAATATATACATATTTAGATATGCTAAGGAATCTTTACTGCCGTTCTCTTGACAGATGAAAAATTTGTATCTTGATTACTGTGCCGGCCACCCACAAGCAGCAGAACTGCTATCCAAATACAGGTATCGTATATTGATCTGCACATCGTTTATATACTATTGTTGACATTGTGTAGTTGGCTAGGTCATTTCCTGTTTAACGTTTCTCATTGGCCTAATTACTCACCAGTATAAATTGTGGTTTAGCGAGCCTGATTGTAGCATAACATTTTATGTTTTTGTCAGTGGTTGAGTTTTTTTGCGGATTGTAGTTTTTGCATTTAAAGGAATTTTTCACTGCTAAAATATAACAACATATTTACAGCGGGAGTAGTTATTTTGCTTACAAAGCATCTATGGATAGATTGAAAAACTAATAGTAACTCTTTGTAAGTTAAATGGCGGCAACGCAGGTTAGGATACTTGTCGTATGAATAACAACTACTGTTTAGGTGAACGTTGGCTCTATTCTTTTATCCCCGGAACCTACACGGGAGGAACGAAAACAACCACAGTCAAGCGCAATATTTGCTATCACCGGCATGGCATATTTGCCAGTAACAACAAGTCTTGGAAAAGGTTTCAAGCAGATCTCGGTCGTGGAGTGCATGATAGATGTGGTGATTGTATTTACCCACGAATGTAGTCCAATTAGCGTGCTACGCTCCACTTATTGCTTATTGAGAAATCTGTCTCATTACTTCATTACAAATATGACGAATTATTCCCGTTTTGGGCGCCTTTCACTGGTTCAACATCTTTATTATTTTGTTCACATAGTGGTGTTTCCATATGCCTTGCTATTTAATTAGCATTTTATTAACATTTCCTTTACTTTTGGTTTATTTAGTGAACAGTTGAACGATTACATGGAAGCAGAAGGAGCACCAACACCAGGCATAATGACTTTAACAACCTATTTATCCAAGGTATATGTTTATAGTTTATTTCTATATTTAGGTTACATTGCACTGATGGGTAACATCCGTTGAAGAGATCATTTCGTCTTAAATTCTCTAATCGTCGATTGGATTTATCTGCTCTTGTCTATAAGTACGCTGTCCAAACCTTTAATGGTCCGAAATCTGGAATGATCTCATGTGATATGTGTGGAGATGGATGCAGTGGGTGTATTGCCGTTAATTAAGTCGCGCTATTCAAGCAGAGCTGAATTTTTTCATTGATGTTCACTCTTTTTTCCTTTCCTCTTCAGCCGTTCGTTCACGTAGAGAAGTATGCCAGTCAATTAAAAGAACTTGCCCGACATATCGAGGTATTTTTGTTTTTAAAATTTATTCACGTTTTTCCTAGAGATAAGGAAACATGAGCCAAACGCATCTCGTGCATCTGGTACACTGCACTTTGACCATTTTACGCCATGGCTTGGGAGGGGGTTGGGAAAAAGTGGAAGTTGGCCTTCTTGAAACTTCGTCATTTATAGATCGCACCAGTGCGAATTCGCAAGTGTTCCTGTTTAGCACCTTCCTTTAGATGTATATCTATTTCCTTCATATCTCAAGTCGAACGACATTAAATAGTAAAATCAGTAGATTTTAAATTGTATTGTCATCTTTGCTATAAACTAGAAAAATTCTTATGAATTTCTCTTTATATCCTGGCTTCCAAGCAATAACTAACGTTATCACTCGTCATTTCGAATATCTGTCAAAAGCCAGATTTGACCTCTTGTACAAAGTTACAAGTTTATTTATTGACAAAGCAGAAAGACAGAGTGAATTGACTGAATATTTCCCGTAGCCAAATATATTTTCATTTTAGTAGGTGTTAATTTATGTATAGTGTTTGCTCTAAATGTCTTTTGAAGGAAAACTTTGATCTTGCCATATTTAGCATAATGATCTATTTTCAATTTATATAAGAAAGTTACATAACTACTATGATGTTTCGTTCTATCTCAGGAGAATCACACGGATTATTTAGATATCAAAAAAGCAGCACTAGTGTATCAAATAATTGCAGTAAGTCAGCTTGTTTGATTACATTAAAACTGTAACTTGACTATTCTTTTGGGGAGAAAAACGAGCTGTCCGCGAATCTTCGACCCACAAGGTCATAACCATGGAAATGATTTGCGAGCAAACCTCGCTCCCTTTCTCCACCAGATTGTTTTTGTACAGTATTACAGTTTTCTGTGGACAATCATAACAAAAAAGAAAAAGACGAAATTAATGGAAGAGTCCAAGTAGAAAAACGAACTCTTTTAGCATAGCCGGCCCTGATTTTCCTGTCTTCATGTAAGCAGACTCCATTACATTGAGATCGGAAGACGATCTGGGTATGCCAATTATTCGAAAGTCACACAATCGTTGGGAAGTGCGACCTAATACCGAGCTTTACACCGGCGCAGAAATTCAGATACTACTAATCTTTTTATGTGGTAGGTATGCAGTCCTTATGAATCGACAGAAAGATCTTCCTAGTCGTGAAAACAATTCTGAGATTGACGGCAGAGAAACACCAAACTACAGCCTTTTAATCTCTGTTTCTATGCGGATACAAACAATACTTAGCCGGGGAAGTTTTGAGTGCGGAGAAACCCCATTAATACGGCCACTAACGGGCCATCAAAAATCGGCCTTATTAACAGGTTGTCCGTAAGACGAGGTTCCACTGTATAAGGACATTTTTGAGGCCCTAAAGTTTTTTCGGCTGAAAAATCAGTTATTTTTTCTCAAAAATTTTTATAAACAACATCCTCTTGATCCCCATTTTCAAGGATAATAGATTTTCACCAGCTCCCAGTTTAATTTAGATTTTGAACAAGTCTGCTGATGAGGTTGATTTTCCTCTTTTTTGGACAAGAAGAATCCCAGCGAGTGTGCTGACAGGTAAAAGTAGCTTTTCGGTAAACTGTTGTTATTAAATTAGTCTCCGTTTTTCAACCAAAACATCAGAAAAGGGAAACAAACTAGCTTGTTACGTTTTTGGAAAAACTTGTCTCAATCCAACTTTGTTTTAAAGATGGCAAAAGCGTCCTAACATAGCGAAATTGAACGGGCATATTATAGTTGTTTACTTTTAGAGTTCGCTCCTTGTGAAAGGCAACAAAAATATTTGCCAAAGTTAGACCCAAGAGGCTACCCATTGCGACACTGTCCCTTTGTTGATACATTTTATTGCTAAAAATATATTCAACACGTATTTTGGCATATTCCGTTAGCTATGTTGCGGAGTGCTTTTCAACTTTTCCCCCATACAAAACATTAGTATATTTTTTTATTGTTTCGTCAAGATGGACATTGCGTTTTGCTCTAGAATTTCAATACTGGTTCAAAGAGGTTAGAAAGCCATTTAGATTCACAAAATTGTAGTGCCGTGTTGGGCTAGTATATAACTGTAAGTTGAAATAAATTTGTAACTTTAGGGCCCTTTTGAAGAAGATAACGATCCATCCACGAATTTGCAATCTACAAGGCCTTTGTCATGTGACAAGCCTTAGACATTTACGTAAGGGCATAAGTCAAGGGTCGCAAACCAGTCACAGACAGTGTAAACCGAAAAGAGAGATATGTTGCGGTGTTGCTGTGTCTTCAGGTTTTTCTTAAAAGGGTAAAATCGTCTTGTATTTAAAACATTTGTTTAATCTAAACACTTTGAAAGTCAGCCAGTGTAAGCCAAGGATCAATTGATCCTAGATAACAGCCATTTCGCGTTTGCAAAGCTTAAATTAGTGCCAAAATGCGATCCTGTCTCAGACCTACTATAAAATTCACAATGGGCCAAAATGTATACGGACGATATTTTCTGATATTTGGCACAGCTAGAGCGTCCTTCCATCTGAATGTTTTGGAGTCTGCCTACATTAATTGAAGAAAACCAGGCCTCGGTAGGACCAAAGAGTTCGTTTTTTAACTTGGACTCTTCCATTATTGTTTTTCTTGTTTTTGATTGGCTAGTTTAGATCCATGTTTCTTATAAAAGGTTGCCATATATCTATACCTTCCTTTCTGATGATTCATGCCCTGAAGTGTGTCAGACGGAAAAAAGCTTTTAATCATGTGTAGAACAAGTATTTACTCTGTTGACTCATTGCCGTATACGTTAACTGACTAGTTCCTTTTCGCTGTAAACAAGTTCTCTCTAACGATTTCTTTGAAAGGGACGAATTGAAAGTATTCTTCTAAGAACTAGCCTTGTAATTAAAAGAACAAAAATTATAGTATCTGCGTTAAGTTTCTATTGACAATTTTCTGCGACATCGCTAAACACGATGAATGTTTTATAATTGTTTGTTTGACTTGCCTGGTCCTGTAGGTTTTGATTTCATAGACCCATGTGCTTATGACAATATGCTCTGAGTCATGTCATGCTCAAAACTCAAATACCGAGCTGAAAATCGTATTGTCATCAATCTCCCGTACTTAAAAGGGGAAAGGGTGAGGTGATGCTGGGAGTTTTGAGATGGTTGAGGGAATTTAGCTTATTGAAGATGTCATGCTTTTTATCCTCAAGAATACCCGTGCTTGTTTCAAGATGTTATGTCAAGGATAGATTTGAAAGCGCCTTGGTTTTGGTGTTTGATTGATATTCTGTATTAACTTTCCAGCTTAGCTGCCACGAAGTAAGGAAAAGAAAGGAAATGGAGCTTGAAATGCTTACCGGAACTATAGAGGGCTGGGAAGGAGAGGTGAGTCTATTTATGTGTTCCGCTACGTAAAAAATGAGTTGGATGTACAGCAATGAAATATGTCTTAATGTTCCAAGTGCATATGTGATATCTGTTCAACAGTCATTGCCTTTATTAACTGATACTTTAATTGCTCCTGAAATGCCCTCAACCACGACTGTTGTGTTCAATCTTGGTATTGAAACCACAGGTTTTTTCTGACGATTTTATTAAAGTGTGTGTAATGAACATATTGCACTCCAATCAGTCGATTTGAAGTGACAGTACTTGTGTAGTATGTTAATGTGATTCCAGGATTTTATTTGAGCCATTTGCAACCATTTTGAGCCTAAGCAAGGCCGTAAAAATGTTATTTTAACTTGTATTAGATAGCTCTATTCCTTTGGCCATTTTGTTGTGAACTTTACTCATTTTCTATTCATTACATTGACCATACTGTAAATGCAAGCCTAAAAAACTATAGCATAGCTTAAGTCTAACAAAATACATTTATGTCTTAAAAGTGTTTCAAACACTATAATATGACGACATTTCTGTGATTTAGAATCTTTGCGCATGTGATTTGCGTTTGAATGCCTTGTTGGAATTATCATGATACAGCATCCAGCAGTGATCTGTCATCACGTTTTCATTCCAGAATCCTTGATACCGAGTTTCGATGGTCTTTATGTCTTGATGAAATATGTCTTGATGAAAACGTTCACCTTGCTTATCACTCAATACCTTGAGGGGGGAGATGTGTGAATACAAGAAGTGGATTTTCATTGACATTCAGCATCCCATTTCCTTACAGCTTTCATTGAGGTTATAAACAACATCTTCGTACTCATGGGCCTTGTTGTTTCCCAGAATGTTTGTACGCAACCACTTAAATGCAACCATGCATTTAGTTTGAGGGGAGTAAAAGCCTGCTCCAGCATATCCTAATATCTCTTTTATGTATGGATCCACAAATATTCCTTCTTTTAGTTTCGCTTCACTGATTTTTGGAACTTTTTTCCCGCAAATCTTTGACTCCTTCTGAATTTTCCTCACTCATTGCGTTTACGAAGTTCTTCATCAAACCAAGTTTTATATGGAAAGGTAGTAAATTTTCTGAGGATGCACAAGCGGCTTTTCCTGCACACCTCTTCGTCCATGCTCATACCCTTCGTGCAAGTCACATTTCTGGTAGTTGTCTCCGGTGGCTCGACTGATCATAGGAAGCAACAATGCTTGGTGAATCACCTCGCATTCCCATTAGTATTCCTATGGCTTTTAAGCCACCACAGATATACTACTGATGACCTTGATATTGTTGGCTTGCAGAAGGATATCCATATTATTGTATTTCTCCCTGAGGTAAACAGAGTATCAAATTGGAACAGATGGCTTTATATTACCTTAAGTACAGCTTTCAGGCTTGTCTTCAATGCATCAACGAAGAGAAGTCATTCATGTGGTTCATGCTTCTGAGACAATGCTTCCAACAGTCTCATTAGATGTGTAATGGACAATAGTGTAACGGACATTGAAGTGTGAAGACTGATGCTAAGTCACGATTTCACTCTCAAAAATAAGTTACGTAAACATTCTCGAGTAAATTGTTTCGTTAAAGTCGAGAAGCTAGAAGCTCAGCCTTTCCCTTTGATAGCATGAGATCTCTCTTGAGCTCATTCAAATCTTCCTGATTTTCATAGTTTATCATATTGACACATAAAATTAAGATCCAATCCACATCTTCACTCCCCAACACCTCTCAACGTCGCTTTTGTCACTGGTATCATGGATGTAATAAAATTAAGGGCATCCTCAAGTGGAACCGCAACTTTTTTTCTTACTTTTGATCGCAACCTGCAAGGCAACGACTACTAGGCATGTAGCTACAGGATCAGCCATCCGACGGCTTCTAACAGTTTCGTCGTACCCAACTTCCCTCACATGGCTTGGGTTGACCCTTGGCATATGGTTTTCAGGCACTTGCCTAAGGTGCCGCGAGGCAGATTTGATCCCAGAACCTCCTGATCAGAGCACAATACTCTCGACAATCGGCCACTCGCCCAACTGGAAGTGTTGCATCATGGGGTACAGGTTTACGAGTAGAATCTAAGGAGAAACCATTTCTATCCACACGGCAGAAATATTAGTCCAAAAGATGGCGTTTAGGCTCTCGCCATATCTTAAGAGCTGCGAATGGCATCGCTGATTTCTTTTTGTTGGCCTAATCCCGAAATCCACACTAGCACGCAGAACGTATGATGTGCGGTGCCCAATTCTTATCTTAGTCACCCCGACGGAAACCCAAATACAATTTGTATATCTTTTTGTCGTTTGTGATAGAACGTTGATGAGATTTTTTGGTAAACTTCCCACACACATTTATCAAGATGGTTCTTGCATTCGCATCTCATAGAGGGTACTATTGTATTGTGGGGGTTCAGACAACGAGAGTAAAGGCTCGTGAGCCCGTTGACATGATCATACTTCTGTCACAGTATTTTTCAAAAATATAATGTTTGCAAGCAAATGTGTGATTGTTCTGACGTTCCTATGAGCCGTGGTAAACAGCTGAAAACATTCCTCAGCCTTATTCAAGTTCCCATGAATGGCGTGTATCTAGACACGTGAGTTATATGGAACCTTACATAGCACATTGTGCATTGAAGAGTCGAATAATTGAGTGATCGACACAAAGTATTTACATCGTGAGGACAAAGGGTAAAGCAGGTCTGAACAACGTTTACCTTGGTGTGGTAATTAATGGTAGTGATCAGGTGTAGTGATCGTGTAGACGGCCTTAGACTATACTGTAGACTATACTTTCTCATTTTTTTAGCCTATTACTTCACTTGGGAGTATTGTGCAAATGTCTCAAGTTTTTCTGGAGAAGGGTAATTCGGTAAGGATATAGTATTATTTGCTCACTAGTAGTTAGAAAAAATGTAATAGTAAAGTCATATCGACTATTTGGTAAACTGATTTATTTGTTGCCTGTATATGAAAACGTATTTCGTGTTCAGTTCTTTTTGAGTCTACTAATCTAGGGCGCGATTTTGTTGTCCGCCGCAAAACGCTCACTCATTGCGATATGGTCCCTTGATTGCCTTCCAATAGGACCATGGAAAAAATACTATGGCTATTGCTTTCAAGGCTATGAGTATTGACTTAAGCCTAGCACTGTGTCGTTTTCAATTTTTGTTGTAGTTTAGCCGTTGATTAAAAGGCAATAGGCTGGGTTTCTGTTTTTCGTGCCGTGAGGTGTCGTTCCATCGTTCCGAGGTCTTTTAATCGACTACTGGCATAGCAAAGTTTGTCCCGTAAGACGCATCCATTTCAAAAACATGAATTTCTTGCTACAGTCGGCGATTACACGGAATACATTTCTGGTGAAAAATTTCTTCACTATCGTCTACATACTGTTGTCTACAACACAAGGGTCAACTACGCCCACTATGAAGCTAACTAAACTGTCGAACGTCTTATTCGCTTTCCTTTCCATTTTCTCCTGCTCTTCTCTCAGCATTTTCTTCTCCTCTCTGTCTTCTCTTTTCCCCCTCTCCTCTTTCTTATTCCTCAAGTCTTTCTCCTGTTCCTTCCTCTCTCCCGCCTACTTCTCCTCTTCCTCCGGCATTGTCGTTGTTGTCGATGAGTTGGCTTTTAAAAAGATACAATTTTGTTTATTCTTAGTTGTATGCAGTAAGTGTGAACCTCTGGCATTTTTTTTGTTCATTGTTTGGTGGTTGACTTTTACGTTATTCTTTTGTTTCCTGCAGGGCTTATGTATAATTTTTATTTTTCGTCTCATTTTTCTTGCAAGGAGAGAAAGGAACGGTATTTCTGCCTTTTCCCTAAAGATCTAGTCGTTTTGTCTGTTAGTCCGAAACTCGAGGGATATTGCTTCGAGGTAAGAAACCATCATTGCGTCTAGTTCATTAACTTCATAAATTTGCGTCGTTTGATTGTTATATCATGAGACGATAATGCATCTCTTTCTGCAGTTTTTGTGTGACAACTAAAACTTCAGTATTTTTGTGTTTTGGATTGCGCCAGGTTTGTAGGGAGAATGCTGAGTACGTGTGTCACAAGAATAATATTACCCATTGACCTTTAATTGAGAGAATATGTATTATGCATGAGCTATGACTTCAAAAGTAGTTTACACTGAAAACGTTAACAGTTTCTGAATGATCTGACCCAATAAACATCATAATTGCAAATCCATTTTAATGCTTTGAGGGGACTGCTGAGCAGGTATTGTTATTTTTTGATGTTTGACTATATATCCACTCATAATACCATAGTTTTTGATAAGTGTAAGTCTTATTTTTCGAATCTTTTCTGTAGGAGAGATATCCAACTTCGGAATTATCTGGGAAAGATGTAGAAGATACAGAAGATTTCTTCAATGGATTTCAGCTACTAGGTAAAGGCATAAGCCATTCTTCGTTGTTAAAATCCGATACAAAATTTTATATTCCTGTATTAGTATGCCAAGGTCATGCAGGACTTGTGGCACTTTTGCGGTGTTGTTTGAGTTTTAATGGTGACTCCATAGCTTGTATTCCTGCCCGTTGCTTCCAATTTTATTAGTGGACCCCTGACCTTGGATATCGTGGGGGAAAAGATTGTTCCATGGAAAGCATGAGAAAGTATTCTTGCCCATTGAACATTATTTGTAGGTTTGAGTGTTGGCTTTTAAGTCTGAGGATTGCAAGTTCGAGCCCAGTCGGCTCCCGCTTCTTGCAGCTATTGTGGTAATGCTCCACTCTTGATGAAGATATATAAAGCACTGTGTCTGTTGAGGTATTACAAATATCTGACACTGATGAAGGCTTAAGCCGAAACACAGAAAAA
>JANTCA010091325.1:0-13229 GCA_024741275.1 Chironex yamaguchii
AAGACTTATGGTAACCTGGCTGGAGATTTAATAGGTCCTCTGCTATGACATTGTCCTTGTTGCAAGAATAGTTACATATTGTCTTTGTTTACAGCTTGATACACCATTTACATCATTGACGTATTCTTAGGTTTTACATTGCTGAATGGTCAGTCTCCCGCCGTTCCTCCGACTAGTGTACTCGGATAGAGAAATGAACTATCTTTAGCCATTATCCTGAGGAGAGGGGTCCCATACCTTTTCCACTCTACCTATATTTTTCATCTTTCTATCCCCTCATTGATTCTTTATGGCCCGTTATGTCTCCCAATGCATCTGCGCCGTTAAGCTACAATAACTAAATACATTGTTCATTGTTCCACCCTTGCATTTTAACTCATCTTTCGATGCCTTGAGAATTTCCCTCCTTCAAAATTCTACTAATTAATTCTATTAAATAAATGTGAGAAGGCTGTCAGGGACAATACTCCTTCAACCCATTTACACAATGTTTACTTACTCAAGGAATGATAAAATCATACTATTGTAATTAGTAGCAAAATTTTTGTTGTCTTATTCCTAGTGGATTAATCTTATCACTTAAAGATTCCAAGATTTCCAAACAATCCTCTGTTAAATGATTGCTAAAAAACGTTTGTCCTTTAAGTTGTCTGAAACGTCAAGGAAGCTAGATCTAGTTCTACAAGCTATATCTTCAGATTAGATTGCATTAGTACTACTTAACTGCTGCGCATTTCTGTGGTTTACAAGATGTGCACAGCTGATATGCTGGCAATGTTAAGATTTCTTGTCTTATTTTCCCCTCATATGAAGCTTTCATTTAATTTGACGGCATGTATGTTGACGATGTTATCTATTTTCTTACTGTTTATTTGTTTAATTCTTTATGCACTGACTTACAGCATTACTTTGTGGTTTTATTGCGTATTATAAATCAGATTTCAGTTGAACCTGAACCGCGTTAATAAAACATGAAAACAGCGAATACTCGCTAAGAGTTCTGAAATGACTAAAAAGTATTATCATACTTCAAAATGCAAAAAGTTGCCATTTGGGTGGTCTGTGAATTACACTGCTGAATTTTGTATTAATACATGAAACGGGATTCCGTCACTCATTAATATATTTCTTGAAATCTCCAAACGAAATGCTGTGTATCGATGTATAAAAACTTGCCTATCACAGCCCTCTCCTGAAACAAAACTTTAAAACCATCCTTAAAAGTAAAAACATACAGAAAACAAAATGAGTAACTTTCTTGTTTTCAAGTTTTCGGGGTCTAAAACATCAAAAAGGGAAGGAAATACGAAATGGCAAATCTTTATAGGTAAGAATACCGATAGAACCAAGCCTATAAGAAAAAAAGCGCCAAAGGCGCGGCAAAATTATAATTGATACTTAAAAAATGGTTGGAAAAGACAAACGGTCTCTGTCTGCAACGCTGATTTTCTACCGCTTGAAGATACCGAAACACTCTCACCTTGTTCTGTCAATTATCAGAGAATTGTTCATCTCTGAGATATTTAGCAGTCCTTGAATTTTTTCAACAAATATTGACCTATGGGCAAAGATATAAATTTGTGCTACATAGTTGGTGGTAAAAGATTGATATACAGTGACGTAACTGACCGTGGTTGAGACCAGAGCAACTGCTAAGGAGCCTTAAACTTTCTGGATGACAAGAGGGCTCCTAGAAATTTTTGCTGGGTTAGCCGATTACGTTTTCAATGGGTCTTCAGCGAAACTGTCACCCTTCTGACAAAATGGCTGTTCTTGGTGAGGAAACTGGTGTCTGACGAGTACTTGATTGTAACGTACTGTATGGTCAAATGCCACTGTGTTTGACGAGTGTGGCGTGGTCAACGCGCATGAAGTCAGTACAGAAATTAATTCAGTAGTACATTACAAAACACAATCGTTGAGTAAATATATTACAAAGGCAATGGGGACTTAAACTTGATAACGATCGCTTTAATTACTATTTTAACCACTGGCAAACACTACATATTCAAGGCATTTCTCTTTCAACATGGGATAAAAGTGATCAGTACACACGAATGACGACAGTAATGCACGATTTAATGTAAAGAATAAAAAATAGCGAATATTCGTTAAATAGCGAATTCAGGTATTCATTATAGGTTACAGAATTTACAACATGTTGTTATTGTATTGACGTGACAAACTACAAGTAAAATATGTATGGAATTGTTCTTTATTCCCCGTTGGCTCTCTGGCCTGTAGTTGCAATAAAGTCCTTCTCAACGAGAGGTAAGACACTCCTCGCATTATCCCGTTGGAAAGCTACTCTCTAAAGCAGGGAATTGGAATCTAGCGTACCTCGTGATCTAAATTCACCAATCAAAAATACATCACAACGCAACTGGTTGAGAATAAACATGGAACGATGTATGGCCGCCATGATCACTAACCATTTTTGAGTAATATCGCTGTATTCGTCTTTCATTTTGCTATTACAAGTTTAAGCATCGAAAAAGAATAGTTAGTCGTGATGCTGTTTACCAGAAGCTTTTCTTGTTTCACGTTTGTCGGCTTGAGTCGCAATTTATAGGTTAGGATTCCCTGCTCTGGTATTTACGAATCAATATGTGATATTTCCTTCGCAACAGCCTTATGTATGTGTAATTGCCCATTTTCTTACTGTTAATTTTACCTTTTTACTCAGCATTCATCTAAGTTCCTTGATTAAACTAGTAATTATTTGACTGTAGAAATGTGAATAACTCCCTCTTTTGTGCTCTGTTTTCCTCGTTTTGATACTGTCATCACGCACCAGGTAGCAGGGTGTCATGCCAGAAGAAGACCACATAACTCTTTACAGCTCTTAGGAAAGTAAACGTGATATCCAGTTCTTGAGCACGAGGGACTAATTTAATTGATTAAACAGGACTAAGCACCCATGCCCTCAACCACGACGCTTCGTGGTATTGTGCTGGCTCAACCATCCGACGCCTTCTTAAGAGCTTCCCAGTACGTAATTTCTTTTACAACGCTTGGCTTTACACGTGGCATGTGGTTTTCCAGCGACTTTCAAAGGTGCCGCGTGGTGGATTTGAACCCAGAACCTACAGTTTGAAATTTAAGGACGCTGACCACTCCGCCACTTGCCCACTTGTACAGAAAAAGTTATGATCGTTCTAAATCATTTATCTTGGAATTTTGTGATTGTTCAGCGTGTTCCAAACTGAGCCAACTTAATCCAAATTGAGCTACAGCGTACACTTAATAGGCCTAAGATCTTAGAAAATAACTCAAATCAGTCGACCGTAATAATTTAACTTACACATGATGTCAAGATTAAGAAACTTAGTCACTATGTTACTGTTTGAGCTTGAAAGCATAGAACGTGACAGCTTTCTAATACTTCTTCTCCTTTTTCATTATACGCCTTGAATACGTGGTGCCATACAGACAGAGGACTGATATTCAAATGTTTTGGAACTTATGTTCATTTAAGAACTGAAAGTTAACACGGCATTTCCAAAATATTTGGATACATTTGGCTTAGTTGAGGGTTGACATTATGTGAAGATTTACATAACCAAGAACTGAGTTGGTAAAAAACGTTAACTTACTGTCAGTGGCATCTACGTTAAGAGGAGAAGTTTTGACCCCAAAATATTAGTGAGTTCGAATAATACAAATATTGTTCAAAAATGTAAATGGGAATAAGAACTCGTTTTGCAGATTGTAAGAAATCATGAGCATTTGTGGTACCGCATCAAGACGACTGAGGGACAGGCTCGGCACTACATAGTGGCGTTCCTAGATGCATTAGATAGGCATTTCTCATCATCTACTTTTTAATCCACAATACTCAAGTTTATCGCAGTTCCTGTCTGTGTGTATAACTGCACTGAAAATTCCTGGGAGAGACTACTGTCTACCTCTTAGAAAAGAGATTTCCTTCTATGTTCATCAAATTACAAAACATAAGCGGAATTGCAATGTTTATAATCAGCAGCCTCGGACAAACAAGCTTTTCGAAGCGCGTATCGGATAGCTAATTATAGACGGAACACCATCACTGAACATTATCAGTATGAAGTGCTCTCACTCACTCACACTCTCTCTCACTCTCTAACACACTAACAAAGTTTGATATTTGTAGCATTAAGTCTAGCAAATGGAAGTCTAGCAAACTGCGGAAATATAAATTATCTTGCCTTATATTTAATCCCAATTTGATCTCAATCTGAGGAGCTTACTATTAATGATTGAGCCTTTGTGCTCAAGTCATGCGTTGGTACGGTATCGAAATAAGTTACTATGGATCAGTTTCATTATGAACAGTTGCACGCTGAAGCAGCTGGAAAGAATAAGATTATAATCAACGCTCGCTTTGTCTTAGATCAAACGTAGCTCAAGCTTGCGATGTTTGTTCCTTACATATATTTTACGCTTTACTGTATATACAGTTGCCCTGCTTGTTAAAAGGATATTTTTCTATTTTGAACACCGTACAGCAGGAATATCGTCAGTACAGGGAGAGAGAGTAAAACGAATAAGCAACAAACGTGGTTCAACAATATATAGAAGCAGTGCGTTAGTAGGATAGAATTTAAAATCCTCATTGGACTTTACATAAGCACTGATCTACAGATCGCTGAGTATTATTGACATTGGTTTTTGACAAGCTCACTGTATGAAATTCTTACGCAGCTCCACCAACTAATGTAAGCCTCTCTATCAATTCTTGGTCTGAGCAAACTGGAAAATAAGGAAACGGTAGGCTCCATCCAACGTTAATGACCGAAGACACGTCTCACTCCCCACGATATCTAAAAAGCTTTATTCAATTAGATTGACAGAAAATTGTCTTTTTGGACAGTAGGACTTGACAAGAATCACTAATATCAACTTCTTTTATTATTTACTATCTTCAGCGACGAAAATTTGTACTAAACATGGCTTGGAAATATAAGTAAAAACATGACAATATTGCACTAGAACCTTTGTCTTTCAGTATCGAACCAATCACATTTTTCTTTGAACGTAAGGGTTTGACATCAACGATCCCAACCCGTACTATAGTCAAATGACTACAATTCTTTACTCTGTATCTAATAGAATGTTCGGCTTCATAGACGCGTCGATAAATTTGACGCCAGTAAACCGTAGTTCTACTCTGCTTGTCAGGGTTATAGTAACATTTTGGTTTGAAAAATGGTTTTCTTTTCAGGTATGAGACACTGCTTCCAAACTTGCCTTATTTTACGCAATTTAAACGCATGATTGAAACCTCTTGGGTCGTAAATTTTCAAATAAGTTGTATTTATTCTTTATATACAGTTAAGATACGTTATTTGTATTTAATACACTTCCATGTGTTCTGGCGCACTTCCTGAGTGAAAAAATGGAACTCGGAAGTATCATTGTTTACACTTTTCTTGCTTGTTGGCTACATTTAAACTAGTTCAATGCTTGTTCCGACTGACTTAAACTTTATCTGAGGTTTAATTATAGCATTCAGTATACGTATTGAGATGAACTAATAAATTTAATAGGTAAGAATTAGCTTGTAGAATACCGTATTCCCAGAATGCAGTGGACTGATACAAACAGGGGCGGTAGAACATCAACATTTAATGCTGTGAACAGATAAGTCTTTTCGTTGTAAGCGAAGCAGCCGTCAACAGCACATAAGAGATGAGATTTTGCAAAAGCCTGAGGCAAATCCAGTCTCACACAATGTAGAGTCCCAGGATAGAAGTGCTTATGATGTATTGTATCTTCGTCCAGTAAGTGAGAGGTATACACCCAATAATTGACTCTTGGTTCGATGATCTATAGAGTCTGAGCCAATCGTTACCCACCCATGGCGAACTATTTCCGCTGTAATAAGTGTATTCATCAGTGCTTAACCCATTTCCCTTTATCATATAGCAGACTGCATTCAATCGGAATCGTTCGTCAGTTTCAAATAATTCGCAGGTCTTAAGAGGAAACCTTCATTGTCAAAGGTCATTGGGAAGATATTTGCCTTGAACACTGAGGTATAGTCTTGCATACGAACAAACCAAACTTCTTGGAGTCAGGTTATTCACTTGGCCAGGAAAGTTCAATGTATTGAATGCATAAAGTAAGAAACTGTCCATAAAACCATAAGCAGACAACCTGCAAATAGTTTCTCATGACCTTTCCCCCGGACGCATTCAGGAATTCTAAAGAATGTCTGGTGCGAATTAAGGCAGTTAGTCATTCCCGGAGGCGGATGTAGGCCAATGCTGGCATAGTACAACAAAGCAAACATATACAAAGTTCACGTATCGAGTATACACGTTGGGATGAAATGGTATACCTACGAATTTTATTCATTCAATATTGCAATAAAGTTTGAGGCATGTTTAAAGTAAACAATGGTTTAGAAAAAGGATACTGCGTAACTTGAGTTTATCAGACCTTTCCTACGTGACATTACAAATAAAGATGAGAAGTGCTGTAAAATCTGTTCTCTGTCTGTCTGCGTGAATAAATTATAAGACAAATCAAAACAGCAGCCTAGAGCATCGGCTTACCACGATTCTTCGTATTACTTAACTCTCTCTGGAAAATGGCATTTTGACACAAAGCAAAGTTACTCCATTCTTGTCTCTCACAGAGAGGGCTACCTTTCATCGGATTGCGTCGGAGAAAATAGATTTTGTTTATGCCTCAGGGGCATCAAAATGGAAGGCTACTTTTATTATCGTGAGAAACCTGAAGGCTTTTCTCGGAAGAGAGCGATAATAGTGCAATCCGACTAATGCAATCAAGGTTTCAACCTGACGTATTCAGCTCCTCCCCTACAAAGATCATATTTGCAAAGTTTAAAATGGAAGTGTTTTTGTTTACACGAGGTATAGTTCTATAAATGGATCCACTTGAGTTAAATCTTCTAATACTGAAAGCAAAAGAAGAGAAGAACAGCGACTCGTGATCTTCATTGGTCAAGGGTAGTACTTTTTCACTTCAACGTCATTACTTGAAAATATCCTTTTTAGCTCAAGGGACATAGAGGCTGACTACCTCGATCGACTTCGTTCTAAAAGGACAATTCTATGTGTCGACTAGCGTAAGAAGCAGGAAGCATAGTACAAATGTCGCATAAATATTAATATGGTTTAGGCCTACTTTAGTGATAAAAGTGAAGTGGAAAAATACCGCATAGGAGGGCTTACTACTAGAGGAACCAAACTTGATTATTCAGTAGTTGTCGGCTTCTACAGTTTTACTTCTGTTCATAAAATTTCCCCTTCCATTCCTATCCGAACATAAATTGGCGAATTATGCTTCTCTTGATGGAAAGAAACTTCACTTTAGGATGCTAATACCAGCATACAAAACATTTCATGAGAAGTTTAACTGATTGACTGCAACTAAGGCAATCGCAAGGAGGGTGTAATTGAGATATACGTTAGCATTCGATGAAAGGAAAGTGGCCACAGGTGCACAGACGAAATGGAAAACCATGGAAAAACATGCATTTTGCTATCATGACTTAAATGCTTGTTCTGAACTTTTCTTCATCTGCCGAGCCTTACAACGGATCTTTGCGTTGACGAATTCTGTTCTATACTCAACCTCCCTTTGTCTCCAGCTACTATTGATACCTACCTTTCATCACATATCAACAAATCAATTCTTAACGTGAATAAATACTGTCGTAAATTTGTATGTTTGCATTTTCAGCTCTACGTTTGATTTCACACAGTCTTCGTTCTTTGTTAACGTGCCATGTGCATAGCTCTACAATATGCAAAAGGAGCTTTTGGAGAATTAAAGAAAAATGCCATTATGCACTAAGCTATGTATGCTCTAAGTACACAAAAATAATATCATTTTAGCAACAAAGCTTTCACGTTTTAATGTCCCATCGTTTCACATGTAAATATTTGAATACTCCTATTTAACTTTAACAGGAATATGTAAGTTCAAAGGCGCTCATAACTGCAATGGCTTTAATCTGCCAACCAGTTGATTCTTTCCAACGTTAAAATATGACACTAAATTCACAAATTACCTTAAACGATACAGAAAGGATACCACGAACACCCGAATAAAAACATTTAGAAAAAGAAGAAGCCGCAAACATCAAAGTTTCTTTCTATTGGTGTAGAAGTTAGGAAACGTAAGCCAAGAACTCGAAAAAGTAGTGATAATCAAGGACAGTACTACGGACAAAGAAAATGCCATTTCATTTCGGCAACTTGAAAGTATCTTCTTTCATTGCCAGTCACTGAAAGCTGATATCTGTAAAATCGCGACTTAAAACGATGACAAGAAAAGGAAAACAACAGAAACAGAGTCTACAGTAACAGCCCTGCCATCTATTTTCGTCTTCGACTTTTGACCTTCTTGTCTGGTTTCAAAGCACGGTTGTAATCAAGGGTAATTAAGAAACAAAATTTCGTGGTTATTTAGGAAACGATGGTTCCTTTGCAAAGTATATGTTAAAATGCATGAATCTCTTCTAAATATTGTGCCTACAATACACCTATTAAACTGCTGCGACTCTTTGTATACGTTAGATCAACATTTCATAGTCCTAAATGGTTGCAATGGTTATCAGATCAACTGATCACTTCATGAAGGACAGAATGAACACGGCCCTTTTACGCAATTTCGAATTAACGACGGTTTTTCAGTCGAATGATAACGATGGACAAAACAATAAAAGGTCACAAGCAACGTTTCCATCAACATAGCGATCAAACCCTAAGGTTGTATCCTTAAAAGTGTGAATATCAAGGACGGCTTTTCTGCCAATTGAAATTAAAATTGCATTGCTTCTAGTTGACAATAATCCATAATTCTTTGCATACCAAAGTGAGTCAGCTGCCGCGATCATTCATTTTTCATCTTGTAATAAGCTTCATTATAGATGTAGAGAGTCATTTTACCGTTCGGAAAATTTGTTTTGCTCCTTACCCAACGTGTTCTTTCGTCTTTTCCCACGAGCCTAAATGGAAATCAAACAATGTTCGTGTGGCTAACTGGAAAACGTCTAAGACAAAATTGCTATCAGTTTCTTTGCCTACACAGAAAAGAAAGTCAAAGATGTATGTACAGTACGACTTAAAAGTGATCTGCCCCCCATTGATTCCCTAGGGGAACAACAGTAACAGCGATCCCAGTCAATTTTATATTTGTTACAGTGTAGGAAGATGATGGTATCGCTTTTATCAAAGAAATGGTCAGTAAATCTCAGTAAGGACAAACGTGTTTTGTTCACGAAACGATTCCGATGAAGCACGAAAGGCCAACATTAGTAATTGCCAGTTTTTCCTTTGACTCAATCAACAGAGCAGGATTGCCTTAAGTCATGTGAGGCAAAAGATCATCATTATCAGCACCAGTCTCCAATAGAGGTGCAAAGTTGGGGAATTGGAATTATACATCCTTCCGTTAACAACAGAGCTTGATTTCCAAATCTGATCCCAGAAGTAGTAGATTGATGAGATATTATTAAACATTTGAATATTATAAAAATTATTGACATGGATCTTCATTATTCCGTATGTTACCAACACTGGTGTTACTCAACCTTCTGTCCTTGTACCTACTCTGTTGTCCTATTATGATATAAAGTGCATTCTTTTTGTATGCCACAGATTTCAGTGAATTACAGTCCTGCCTTTGAAAATTTTCTCTTATTAACTGAGAAACATTATCTAAATTCTTCGACCTAAGGATGGCATTAGACCTGGACCCTGTAGAAAGTTGCCGGTTACTTCAAATACACCTTAGAAATGATCCCTTGATCATCGTCATAGAAACATAAAACCGACCTTATGACTGGTAAAGAGCTTTCTACACATTTTGGTTTACGGTAACATATTGATGATTGATCCTGCAAAGTCTAAATGACGTCCTTTGCTATATCAGATTTAGAAAGATAAAATTACCACCACATTTGTACTCCTAAAAATATTCTGTATCGTTGCCTGTATACCAATATCCTGTACTCAATCGAGTCGATAAAAAGTGGAGACAGTCCTTAACCTGCTTGCCCTAACCTTTCAAGATTCTCTGAGTAGGCCTCTTCTGGCCATAACATACTCGTCATTTTTCTTCTGGTATTTTAATAGAACTTGCTAGGAGAAATGTTTAATCCTCTGTACCTGATGTAAAAAAAATAAAACGTCTTGCCTGTCTTCAACACCATCAGTTCCTTGAATAGCTACCTAGATGAGCAAGTATTCAACAATCGCACTTTCCCTTGTATTACCATTGATTTTTCTTTCCAGCTCTTGCTTCCCATCTATTTGTAAGCATGTCGTGACATTTGCATACAAATGTAAGCCATTAACAGCAAAGCCAATGCAAAGCTTGCTAGCAAAGTAAAAAATTCTGAATTCGATTCACAGAGGTTGTTTCCTCTGCACTTCAAATCGATTTCATTTACATTCATAAAAGCATATCGCATCTCCTCACAATAACATAGTACGTCTTCGTGCAAATGCATTTCTTGAGTTTTACAAATGATGTTTTTGTTGATACAGGACACAAATATTATCAGTCCTGCATTGATGTTCCAACCAAATATTTTAAAACGAAATTTCTGAGGATTAGCTATTGCCCGGTACACGAGGGAACCAAAACTACCTTTTTAGCATTTCATGTTTGGGCTACGACATGATCTATGTGATAGGTCCAACTTGTTAATAAGGTCTCTATATACGCATCTAAGACGTAAAATTTATTCGAAGCTTCTGCTGAAGCAAAATAGAAAGCGTATCTTTTCGTAAGCCCTATATCAGTACCCATGCAGAAGAAGAATAACAGATAAATGCATTTTAGTAGAATCACCAGAATAAACAGTAATAGCACAAAGAATTCACTTTGATCTTGGGGTTAAAGCCTGCAGGTTACTTTAATCACTGTTAAAACGTCATTGTTATGTATGCCGGAAACAATCCGCCATAACTATCTAATACACGTGAAGAAAAAGCTATTTCTCAATTGCTGATGTGGCAAAATCGTTTATATATCGTCTACAAAGAAGTTACGGATATCGGAACGAGGCCAAGCCAACATCGCAGCAACTAATAAATTTACGGCTGGGGTACACAATTGGATGAAAAGTTACAATTGATAACTTCATTACAGAGCGAAACAGAAATAGAGGGCGCGAGCATGAAGACAAGACACGCGCGATACTAATAAAACATTCAATATATGCCGGCGAATACCCATCACTTTTTGTAGTTTAACACAAACCGACTTTCTCAATAGTAACTGACCATTTAAAAATCAGGTAAATTTTTCACGTAAAATCAACAGTCTCAGAATTTAACCTTCACCCTGAACTGTCTCTGCAGCGAATGGATAGTCCTCGTGTTCACTACTTAGTTTAGCTAAGCGACCTGAAGACGCCCGATTTATTTCTTGTATAACTGTGTTGGTATCTCCAGCAGTCGTCTTCATGGCCTCCTGTGACGGAAAAATGGAAAACAACGAGGTATGGTCACAGGGCAGGAGAGAAAATCTGACAAAATACCTATAATTGAGGGCGGATGCTGTAATTATATTAAAAATGTTCTCCCCGATCTTCCACGCTATAGTATAAAAGTTGTAACGCTAATGCTGTTATTTGTAAATGTAGGGGCAGAAAGGTAAGATGTATGCTGCAAAACAATGTTGCATCACGAAACCACCTTTCTACTAAACGTTCCAAACTTGTGTACATGGCAGCATTGCAGATATTAATGCCAACCAATTTATGGGCTATCGGCACAATACCTAATTCAAACTACAAAAGACTAACATGGAGTTGAAGAATAAACACTGACTCGTGTTAATAAAAACAGTAGTATTATCAAACAGTTAGAAATCATAGCAATACAAAAACTTTTTGCAGACACTTCAAGATCTTGGCAAGTAAAGTCGGAACTCAATCAGAGTACAGTACTTGAAGAAGACCTTGACACATTTTAAACAAGAACAAATGTAGATATCATAACGCAAATCACGCCTCTTAAAGAAGCAGAAACCCAATACATAATTCGCAAGCTTAGGAACTAGGCTTATGACATTACGTAAAGTAGTAAGTGACCAAATTAACAAACATTATATAACCCCAATTGAACCACGTGGTTGTTCATAGTTACCACTGACATTATTGCAAACGTCGATTTGCAAGTAACCTAACAATCGGTACATATAGCGTCATTATTTACCTGGTATTTCTCATCTCCAGTATTTAAGCCAAGACAAAAATAAGTTGCTGCTTCAGCTAAAGCTCGAATAGCGGTATTCTTTTCCCGAACATTTGTAGCCAGAGCGGCTAGTATGGGTCCCATTGACACGATGTCAAAAGAGTTCGGTGCCACCTTGGAAACGTACTTCAGCGTCTGCAATGCGGCGATTCTGATGTCGTTAGAAGTATGAAGCAGTGCCTATTGCGGAATATAAATTAAATCTGAGCAAAATGGTAACAACAATACAGACCAATCAAACATGCTGTAGCAAATGTAATCTTCTGCGTCTTAAAATGGAACAAAATAGAACATCGTTTTCAAAATTCAATGTTGCGTAATTTTGGTGCTGTTTGGAATTGGCGGTCGGGCACTACATACCGATCACTACCGTAATCAAAATAAATACATCTTACTTATATTTTACTTCAACCATCGCAAAACAGACAGATGCGATTTGTCCATCTTCCACACTGAAACTACTGCTGGGTAAGTATTACGAATTTAGTATTCGCAGTGGAACTGAGGCTAAAAGAACATGAGGAGGTTTTATGAGCAGAACCAAACTAACGCTCGAAAATGATCAAGACTAAGCACGTGAAAAACTATAAAAGATTCAAAATGCAACGGGAAATAAATCTTTTCATATTCTAGTATGACCAATAACAAAAATATATAAAATAGACCTCTTACCTTCCGCATGGTGTCCACTAGATTCCCTGGAGTTTTCGTATCCTTGCTAGCATTAAACATCATTAGATGTCCGAGCGAATGCATGCCATAAACGCAGATTGGAACCTAAACAAATGAGTAAGCTTAATTGTTCAAGAGACCGGGAAGAGTAACATTGCGAATATGAATTGACGCTATGGCCAAAAAAGACAACGGAAAAGGCAAGGAGCACGATGGAGTAAAAGAGACTCCATGAAAGTAAATAGAATTGAGAGATGTGAATATTTAAATATTTATATATAATATATATAAAACACCGCTCTTTTGGAATTATGACAAAAAACATGATTTTTTTCT
>JANTCA010091326.1:0-13229 GCA_024741275.1 Chironex yamaguchii
TTATTTTTTGTTATTTTTTACAGCAAAATGAGAACACTACTGATTTCACTGGCCCTTCTTTCACTTTTGTGCTTTGCATGTACAAAAGGTAAAGTAAACAAGTGCAAACAAATGTAAACAAATGTAATCAACACATGTGCATGCCTATCTGTGATTTTTACTGGGGTTACAATTTTATCGTTAAGGATGGCAATGTATCATTTTTTATTCGTTTGTCGTATTAAACCTACACTATTATTATAGTCAAGTTAGAATGCTCCAAATAAAATGGCTCATAATAAGTAATGTTTTGAGATTTCTTCGATCTGAAATGCCGCAATCATCAATCCTGACCTTTTAAATTCACTTCTGAGAAACGACGTCCAAATAGCTCAGTTGTCAGAGCATCTGCCCTGACATCTAAAGATCGATGGTTCAGTCTCCGCTCTACATGTACGATTTGTTTCTCACAAAAAGGAAAAACGAACGTTTAACGCTCATTTCGATAACATTTAAAAAACCATATTGTTACCAAGCTATTTAAACAATTTGGATATATTTTGTTTCATGTTATTTTAGTGCAATTCTTAATGCCCGTTATTGACAAAAGTTGAGTTGTGACATCACAACCTCAGATTCCATTATGGTACTACGATTCATATCACAGCTTTGTGGAAGTGTCTGTTAATTAAAAACCCAGCAGTAATCAGTACAAAACCCCACATACCCAACCGTTAAAGTGGTACAATAATGTTGTTTTGCGTAACTTTAGAATACTTATTTCCTCCGCTATATACTTAAAAATATATAAGACAAGTCAGGGTCGTCGCAAGTTCTCATTCATTGGCATTTGCAATCAAATCCTTAAATCATCCCTAAACATCTTAACATAACTTGACTAAAACCTGAGGCATAAGAATATTATCATGTTTGCGGCCAGACTGTGGTCTCTCAATTAAATGTAAGGCAAATGTTCCTGCCGCTAGTATAATAAAAAGATCAAATCTTCTCGGCAAAATTCATTGTTAACGATAGCTAGACAACAAAACTTCATTTTCGTTAAGTTTAAAATATCATGTTTTAATAATCATTGCATTATTTAGTCTAGTATGAAAAATTAATGCATTATCTGTAGGGCCTGTCAAATAAGAAAACTTGTTGGTCTCTGCTACATGATAAAGTAGGGCACGAATGCCCAGTCCCTTAAATGTTGTTGATTTTTTTCCAAAATCAAAGAAATTGTTTTCAGTCCACAATTTCGGTAGCGTTTCAACTGGCACTCGCTAACAGACAAATAAGAATGTATGGAAATAATCTGAACGTTTTATGCCCAAGTAAACATTATTGAAGAATGACTCCTTTCGAGGTGTCGTATCTATCATACGTCCTGTAAAGTCATCTAATAAGGCCAATCCTATAACATCCTTGAAAAGTCATTTTTGGACCGCTTTTTCGGCATTTGTAAGAGAATATTTACAAACTAGAAAGAACCAGGGACTTGAGAAACTAAGATTCAACAATTAAGATTTTCAGGTATGATTGCTTGACGATCGTCGGCTAAGGTAATTTTAACGAGTCTTTAAAGATTGCTAATAAATCTATTGTTGGTGTTATATTGCTGAATCACTCTGTCTACTGCGCCTCGACTTTTTGCTGCTGTGATCACAAATGGCCAAGAGACAGCTTAATTTCTGTCATGCTTGCCTCTTTTAATTCTTTGTTTACAGACGAAAATAATCTTAGGCGTTTGCAGTGATTGTTAAATTAACCTGAATCAAGTTACAATTTATAAAAGTACTCTTGTTGCACGCGGTTCCTCTGAAGCAACGTCCGAAAGTTAATAATTTTGGTGAGAGAATAACTGACTTAGTCTTTCCAATCTCTTCTAACACGGCTCTTCAAATAGAGAGAAAAATAGACATTGTAGATTTATGAAATAAACAGACTTAAACTTGTAATAGTGACAACCAGAGCTTCAAGCCTTGGTCTCGCGACTGCAAGTTTGACGCTTTTCCTACTCGATAGCAAAGGTCCAAAGTCATTCAACTTTAATCACTCATAGTTTAGAATGTCATGTCACTTTGAAGTGGCATGAGGTTTGTACGTATACGTTATCCAGTTATCACCGTTTGCACTATTTCCAGACAGAAATGAACACGGTGATTTTAAAGTGATGAATAGAAGTCAAGTTACGATTGTAGTCAACTGAGCTTGAATGTCTACTTTGTAAACGTGGATGAGATCGAAACAAATATTTCTCGTCCTTTGTGCAAATGTAAATTGCAGTTACTTATTCTCACAGAAGTTAGAGGGTAGTTGTGTGCGAGCCCGATAGCTCCACTTAAATTTTGCTTCGAGTTTTGTCTGCACTTGAGGACCCGAGCCCCTCGTTTTCCATAAGAATTTGTCTTGATTATCAATGCTCGTATCCTGCTCAACCTCTCTTTCATATCAACTATTTATAGGCAGCAGCGGCATTGTTGATTAATCATTATATTTTATGGGGTTCTAAATCAAATTTGTCTGCACGCAAAATTTCTAGCCGGGTCTATGGAAATATTGCCTCCTGACCGTTTCCTTTGAATTTTACATCGATTATGTTTGAAGATAACATGAGTCAAATTACAATCCTTTTGTATAAGAAAACTATCGATTTAACTTCATTACCTCCGCCAAGGAGGTTATGTTTTTGCCAGCGTTTGTTTGTTTGTTTGTCTGTGTGCAACATAACTCAAAAAGGTACAGGCGGACTTTGATGAAATTTTCAGGATTTGTTGGAAGTGGCACAAGGAAGAAATGATGAATTTTTAGAGTGATCTGGAAGAAAACCTGGTTTCTGGATTATTTTGAAATCTTAATGTTGCGAGGAATGTTGGGAGGAATGTTGCGCTTGGTGGAGGTCTGCTCTCTCTGAGTGCTTTTCTACTTTTATAATGAAATGGGAGGCCAAAGTTGCATGTATGAGCAAGTCATCGGAATATAATCGTAGAGATTGAAGTCAAGCTTTTCTGCTTAAAGCTAGAGTTCCTTCCAGTGGGTGCGTAGGCACGTAGCTGGTACCTACAAGGTACGTGAGTAGGTAACTAGGTAGGTCGGTATTACTACGAACACTTGATAGAGGTTTCAATCTCGTGATAGAAATATACATGTATCATACGCTATGCTACAAATCGAATCTGAATCGAATCATCGTTCGCTACACTCACAGTCGGCATGCAAGTTTGTAAGTTGATGAGACTTTAAGAAGGTAGGAGCTAAAGGAAGAAGATAACTAGTAATAAGATAGATAGATAGATAGATAGATAGATAGATAGATAGATAGATAGATAGATAAATAGATAAAAAGATAGATGCATACATACATGCATGCATGCATGCATACATACATACATACATACATACATACATACATACATACATACAAACATACATACATACATACATGCATGCATGCATACATACATACATACATACATACATACATACATACAGACAGACATACAAACATACATACATACATACATACATACATACATACATACATACAAAAATAGCCAATTTACAATGATAAGAACACCAGTGGATTGAGACTGTTTTATGATATGTTTAGACCCATTTTTAAGTCTGGAAGTATTTAGTCCCCTGAAGACCAGTAACTCTGGAGTAGCTGTGCCAAATCTGATTGGTAAACTACTAGAGGAAAAAGTCTCACTGAACATGAAAAAGCAGTCATAACTCTTGCGAATAGGCTCACTCAAGAACTAAAGCTACAACCGAAGTAGCAAGCACAATGCTGGATTTAGGATGTAGGTGGCGCACTTTTGCCCATTGTTATCTGTAGGGCAGTAGGATTGGCAAAGACACTGATGGTATTACTGAAGTCTAATGTACATAGTATATCTGAATCGATGCTCATGATAAGCCGATTTACAAGTCGTTCCTTTATCATGGATGTCGCTTTTGAAAACGCTTCCATTTATTGTTCATTTTTCATTGCCAGGTGGTACCGACGGTTCTTACTGCTTAAATACTGTTGAACGATATTGTCTACAATCCGATCAGTGGCAGAATGTGGCGTCAATGCTTACTGCTAGGAGTAGTCACTCGTTTGTTTGTATGTCAAAAAAGCTTTTCATCGTCGGTGGAAATGATGGTAGCTCTAGTTTAAACAGCATTGAAGTATTTGATGCTGAACGGAATTGTTGGTCTTCTGGAACATCGATGAGTACTCGTCGTAGCAGTGTTGGTGTTGCTGTCACGTGGATTGTTGCTTAAGCATTGACGTAATATACTCGAGTCCTTTGTAAGAGCGAAATTTGAAGAGACATTTTTATTTCTAATCGCGTATTTCTCGCAATTTTAGTGCATTTCAATTTCAGTATTTTGTAAACTATGGTTTGATTTAATGAAGGCGTGTTTCACGTATAATAGTTTATAATATTTGTATATATTGTGTATATAGATTTTTGAGATGATAATTTCCTATTTTGTTAATTGTCGTGCGAAGATTTTCTTGTTGATATTTAAAAAAGGACAAATAAAATCACAATGCCCATGAAACCATATGTTGTTGTTGTTGCTATCTATTAATCCAATCACTAATCGCAATTTTTGTTTACTTAGAAGAGCTTGCGGAAACGTTGATATCAAAAGTGAGATACAATCTAAAATAATCATCCGAATTCTAGAAATTTTTTCGGCTTTGATATATCGTTAACTTTATACATGTTGGCGACTGTTCTCAACCGGTAAGATGACACTCAACTTTTGTAATATGCTGGAAGGTGTCAAATCTGTGAGTGAAATAGTTGAACAGTAGTAACGACGGTGGATGAATATATGCTGTCGTTTCATCACTTCCAAATCTGAATGTGAGCTCATTCTTTTTCATCAACACTCCTTAGGATTGCCAACATTTGTGATTTTATTATATTTTCGTATGATCAATTTTTGTCCGCATACTACGATAAAAATCAATTTAAATAAAAGAATCATTGCTTTATGACAATTTTCAAATTCTTATTTATTTCAATTTTTAATCTATCGGCTTAACAGGAGCTCTTTTAGAAGCCATGTGACTTTAAAGCATAGCAGTTTCTGGCAAAGCAAACCTTTATTGAGCGTCTAGAAAGCTCTACCAAATTACTTTATCTTCCGATTTATCAAATAGACGAAGTAGTGCTTTGATTTAATACAATTACTCATTGAGGACCGACCGAGAGTTATCTCATCAGATGCAAGTTTGTCTGATTTGAGTGTCCTGTTTATCGGATATATAATCTCAGTGGTTTTTTAAACTATTTTCGACACAAGCATGGGTAAATAAACGTATTTTTATGAGCAATTACTTTATATGTCAGCAGTACTTAGCGCTTCAAAAGTTAAGAAAGTCCATACTGAGTTTTTCCAATCCAAGAAAGTTGTATATTGCAATGATGCCATTAAACTAGTACACGTTTAATGTTGCAGGAATTGAGGACTGACATCCTCCACAACCTATACCGGACCTGCCGCTGCAATTGACCTTTTCACACAGTAACAATGATAAACATCACATTGTGTATATTTTTTAGTTTGTTGAGAAAGATTAAAGAACGTTTTTGAAAAATGAAAATACCAAATATTGCACAGAAAGTTTTGGCACTGCGGCCAAATTATTTTTTGATAATAAAAGTCGCAATGTTTCAAAAATCTAAAGAGCTTTGAGAAGTGAGCATCGTGTCGTTTAGAATTTTAGACCTAGTGTATTCTCGTAAGTCGTGCAGGTAAGTCACACTGTGTGCTGCAAATGAGATTCCGTAAGGGAAAATTGCAGAGGAGTTGTGAAATATTTTAAAACTATTAGATTGTTTCACTTTGGTGTCCAAGTACTTCGTCGGTGTAGTTAGCTTCATACACACTTGGTTGATAACTCAAAAGATGAGACCACGTTTTTTATCAGACTTTTTATCAATTACATGACGGTGGAAAGAAGGCACAGAGTAAAAGGTATGGATCTCTCTGAATTAACAGAGGGAGCAGCACCTCTGGACAATGTTCCTCGCTTCATACTCAGGGAGATGTTCCTGTCTCTCCAAGCAAAATACTATTGTCAAATTCTTCATTGATCCCCCATTGCAATGCCAATTTTACAATGGCAAAATATTGATAGTTTCCCAACTAATATCTACAACCTTCGTAGGAAAGTTCTTCTTCTAGCTTGGCCAAGAAAATTGAAATCACGTGATAAAGTAACTGTTCATCGTCTAACTTCGGTTCCCTTTGCAACAAGAAAAAGACTTGGGCGAGGCTACCAATAATGCGCTTCAAGATCTACAACTGACGACGGCATAATAAGTGTATTCTAAAATTCTAAAATTAATGCTTATCGTTAACATCATTGCCTTCAAGAATCCCAGTCAAGTGTTTCCTTATTTCAGACCTGATGTCCCAGCTTGGACAAAGCTGATATCGGCTGTTACACTCGTTAAACTTTCTGTTTATATTTTAATTATTGTACTCACAGCTTAAAAGTAAAGACGAAAGAAATACCATAACTTTAAAAAGGATTTGATTAACCAGGAAATGTCATTAAAATTGTCAACTTCGAAATGTACAGTGTGGCTTTTAGTAGCATATCCTCTGGGTGTGCTAGATATGCATAGCATCAGAGCAGTTGCTAGCCACCAGCCCGTAGGGGGAAGCGAGCTGAAAATTTGTGGAAAAATTTGGGTATACTCATTATTGTATTGATTTTATGGGCAAAGCATCTCACAACATTATTTATTGCCTTAAAATTATATAGTTTTAAGTAGCAGAAAGAATAACAGACGTGCAAATTCATAATGACGCGAATCAAATTTTTCAGGAGTTTCATCATCAGGAACGGATGGGTCGTTGTCGACCAGCCGTAGCCCTTCTGACCATTTCTTTCCAAATGACCGGGTCCTGGGCCAGTCTATTCGACCATGCTGCCCATGATTTCTCTGATCTCGTCACTATAACGAGTTTTCCATGCCCGCAGGAGACAAAGCACCATGCAGATGAGAAGGTGCTCAAATCCGCTTGTTCTTAGCAGGTGGCCGACGAATTGGAGTCTTCTTTCAATGAACTCCAACAGCAGCTGCTCCTCGTCTCTGTAGATGACTTCTTCGTTGGTGACTTTCCTTGTCCAACTGATGCAACACATGCGTCTGAATGACCAGAGTTCAAAACAGTCAATTTTTTTCTTGTCAGATCTTTTCAAAACTCAAGCAGTTTCATTTTCATACTCAATGAGATGTTCCTGTCTCTTCAAATGTTTGTGAGCGCCACCGCTGAGTTTTTTCCGAGCATGATGCGCGACTTGATCTCCGCTGAGTCGCCTTAAGTGTCTGTGAATAGTGTACCCAAGTAGACAAACTGGTCCGCACTTTGGACTGGTTATCTCCGTTTATCACAATGTAGCCGTCCTTCACTTTCTAGGATTTCTTGAAATGTTCATCACAATTGTCTTCTTCGAGTTTAGGAACAGTGTTGCTCTCTCGCTTACCAGCTTCCCTCTGTCCACCATTTCATGCAGTTTCTGGATGCTCCATGCAATCAGAACTATGTCATCAGAGTACAGCAAGTTAGTCAAAGTTCGTCGTAGCTGTTCACCTTGTTTTTGAAAGATTTCCCAGTTTCAAAGCATCAAGTAATGGGTATAGTAAAAGTTTACTGGAGGATGCTCTTTTTAGATTTACAGCAGAAGTGACTTAAAGTATTGGCTTTAGGAGGGCTTCTTACCCCTTCGTAAATCACTAAACTTTTCATTTAGATGACGATACTTCAATTGAAGTCCAACAAAACATCTGAAAGGTCACATGGCAAGAGACAAAGAACTTTGATGTAAGCAGGGGCTTTCGTAGCCCTAGATTAACATATGATTTTCGTTTCTTCTGTTTTGTGGGGCCACTGTAGCCGCATTGGTCTGTCTCCTTTAAGCATTGTCAGTTAAAGTATGCCTAACAAGGTGTATATGTGTGAAATTAACATGAATGAACCGTGGAGAAAATTAAGGAAAAGGTTCAATGTCAGAGAACGGTACTGTTCGTTACAAACTTCGTGAAAGTAGCAGACGTTACACCGAAAACGTCCGTCCAATCAGTTCATTTTCCAATTAATCCAACAATTCTGAAAATTGTAGAAATTGTAAAGCTTTGAAGTCACTTCGTTTCTCCTTCCCCGGCAATGACATAACTTTCTTAAAAGGCCTGCTGCTACAAAATTTCAGAGGCCTGTCTTGAAATAGAAGAACATCATTTGCACCTCCTTTTGCATTAGGACAGTAGTAAACATCTTGAAATCCTTTTCAGACCATTGTTAATAGCATATTATGACTGATGACCTATTGGATAGCCGGATTTCTAGCCATTTATGAATTCAAAAGTAGGCATTTTTGGATGCCAAAATAGGCAAAAATAGGCAACTTAAATGCCTAAAATAGGCAATTTAAATGCCTAAAATAGGCAAAAATAGGCACTTAAGATTTGTTAATTGTTGCAGTTAATAACGACATACTTGCTTAGTCTTTCCTCTTTGAATGAATGACGGTTGTCGGCGAAGATGGCCTTCTACTTCGAGAAGCTCCTTTCTGCCACTACACTAGTCAATGGTGCATATCGGTATGCACTGATCATTTCAGGGGTCCACGCATCCTCATCCGTGACTTTCTGAAAGTCAACACCCTGAATATATGGCAGGGGGCCAGGTAGTGTTGCCTGTAGCAAACCGGCCATCTTTGCTAACTTCGCATTTTGCTTTACAACATTAGCAAACTTCTGAGATGATTTTCAAAGATCTTCCGGCCTCCGACAACAGACGCCAAGCTTATGCACCATGGCCCTGTGGTCCCTCCAATGCATCAACAATATTTGGAATTCGGACAAAATTGGTCTTCAAAAAGGCCTGATCGGTCTTGAGTCCCGGAGAGGTAAACACTTGCTGGGCTGCTGCAATACTCTCGGCATCATCCGGGTTGCATCTGTCCACGACTCGCTTGACATCGTCGAAATGATCTGCATAATAAAATGCAGCTCGAAGCCATCTATACCAGCGCATTACAACAGGCTGTGGTGGTAACGGCACTCCCTGGCACATCCTTTTGAACATTGATTTTCTGTGCGATGACTTGCGAATAATCTTTTTTACCATAGCTATAAGTTGATTTACATTGCCGTACAATGAGCGGATGGTTTCACAGAGTCGGTGGATCATATGCGCGAAACATGTCACATGAATGCAATTTGGAAACAATAAGCATAGACCTTCCCCCATTTTCAACATATACGCAGCAAAATCGGCGATCAATAGCAAAATTCTGTTGACATGGCTTCCGTCCGGAAAGAGCTTGTTCAGTGTGGTCACAACAACTTGAGCTACTGTAGCGTGATTTGTCTCATCTAAAAACTGGCAGTCGACTAAGCAGGGATTAGCGTTTTCCTCCAAGGCGCCAACGATCACATGGCACACATTTTGGTCACATGAATCTAAAGTTTCGTCTACACTGACCCACAGGAGTTTCCCTTCAAGATCCTGGTGCATCTCTTCCATCGTTCGTTGGTAAACTTTTGAAAATAGTTCTTCCTTATTGTGCTGTCGTCTGGAAGGTCTTTGGCGCAGTGTTTCTTAAAGAACTATCTGGATGCGTCTGAGTTAAGCTTCCAGACTGGAATATCAGCTGCTATCAGCCATCCAGCAAGGTCTGTTTTGAAATTATCCGAACTCCTTTGATAGAAAGCTGACTCCATCAACAATCGTTACATAGATTGTTTCGCTTTAGCCTTACTAATGTGTCTTTCGGTTTTAGCATGCTGCTTGATATAGTCCTTCTTCACATCATTCACCACAGTTAAGCAGATGCTGCATGTCAATACTTTGCCATCAGTTCGCAGCCACAAAAACTCACGGCAAAACTCTCTCATTCAGCCAGTTTTGTTTTTCATTGCTTTACCCATCGCGAAAAAAATAATAAATAGGCATTATAGGCAAAACCCGGGCTCTAGCAATCACTCATCACTATTAAACGATGTAATGTAATCAATTGAGTTCTACAGGAAAAAGTAAGGCTAGCTACGGTATTTCTTGTGATAGGAAAAGGCTGCCTTAAAATTTTCGTCATGGATGACAATACAAATAGCATCAATTCCTGCTTAAGTTTACTCGAGGAATACCTTAAGCCGAAATGAAATCTTGTGCATGAGCTATATTTTTTTAAAAGACTTAGCCGCTTACAAAAGCATGCTTTACATTGCGAGTTGCGGAGATTACCGTACGAATTATTGCATAACAAACTTGCACTGGGTCTACATGTATGAAGCACCAAACCACGCCTGTCTTGACAAAGCAATCAACATGTGCTGAACGAGTGAAGTTAACAAACGAGAGTAATTAAACAAGAAGCTAAAACTGTGGAAAACATTCGTGTTGTCAAGCATCAACTTCCAAACAAGAAACATGCAATACACTTTGTTACAATAAACAAAATAGAAACTCAGAACCTCTATAATTGTTATCCTATAAGTGTTACCATTGTGGAAACAATAGGAAATAGTCTGTCCTGCTCATGGCAAAGAATGCAGGCCAGCCAAAAAGTTGAATCACTGCGCGCCTGTGTATCTTTCAAATGACAACTGCCCACGATTAAATGCCGAAGAGTCTGTTGATAAAACAGAGGATTCAGATGATTCCATTTTCATAAGAGGAGAACTTTATACAATAAACCACATCTCACTAATCAGGAGTTAACCGAATCTACAAGGAAATACTGAACATCAATGGAATTTCAAATTGATACCAGTGCCAAGTGCAATATTATGTCATACAAAGATTTTCTTACTGTTAGCCAGACGGAAAGTGCAAATATTAAAACAAGTAAATCAAAACTTAGATTTTTGATGGGACGATAATGACACCAATAGATCAGATGTGTCAAATAGGTCAAGAGATCATTATAGAAATGCTCAACGGTTCTTTAAAGTTCAGAAATTTTTTAGATTGGTTAAAAGTAACTAAAAGATGCCAGGTCTAACTTCAAAGCAAGGAACTCAAAGTCTACTTAGGTTCACCAATTACCCTGCAAAGTTCTTACCAAGTTTCTCAGGAGTAGCAGATCCTCTACTGCATCGTACAATAAAATACGTGCCACTGATATGGTCATACCAACATGGAATAGCCTTTAATGAAGTCAAAGAACTGGTTTCAAAAATCCTGTTTTAAAGTATTACAACATGCAACAAGAAGCAATTCAGCAATGTGACGCAAGCATAATAGGCCAGGGTGCTGCGCTTCTATGGAATAGCCAGCCTTTCACATCATAAACTGTATGTACAAACACAGAAATAATGTTTACTTATTGCGTTTGGATGTAAGACTTTCGACTTACCTCTTAGACAAAGAGAACAGGTAACTGTGAATTCGGAGCATAAACTACAAACACTAGTTAAGACGTCATGTACAAACCTGGATTGCAGATGTATGTTGTCAATCATCTCACTTGAGCTTAACTTCAATTCATTAATGCCCTATTCAAGTGAAAGAGATGAAGTCCATCATTTTGTTAGACCAGAGTATTTTTTATGTTCGTATGAGCCCATGTATATCAGAGGTTCAAACCTTCAATCTGACGGAGCTCGCTAACTGACATCAGTGGGACGGATACTCTATCAATGTAACGCTATTGCGAAAGTTGTAGGGAAAAATCGGGCCTTTGGTGATCACTTAAATGGTCAGCATTAGTTTTAAATGGTAGGAAAGGACACCTTATAAAATTTACAATTACATCCAAGAAAACTTGTACTTAACAGGGAACTAGGAAAAGTATGTGATTTTAGTGCTTTGCATAAACTTTGTAGGATCGTTTTCTGTGTTATCATTTTGACTTGACTCACTTATATCTTGATGGCGAAGACCAATGAAGGGCTTTCATAGTCAGCTATGATGTTCTTAAGCTTGCTGAGCCATGATATGGCATAAAGATTTTCGTCTACTTTTACCTGGGTCCTGACTGATTCCTTCGCCATAGATATGGCAATAGGATCCACAGATGGGAGCTCTACTTTTATGGAAGGTGGGATAATATCCTGCATCACAGGAGCTGCAGGAACTTTACCAGGATCTAAATCGTTTCTGAAACATAGCAAGGTTGTAACTGCTCCACATCTTGAAACCAAGTAGGTTCTCATGGGGAGACATGTACGATAGCATTTCCCTTTTTATGACGGCAGTTACCCATCCTGGCTGTCTGTCATGTCATGGTCAAAAATCGACAGTATAGTCAGAATCTCCAGCATTCAAAGTTTCAACTTTTCAATATTTGAGACTGTGTCCTTCTCCTGAGACTGGCTGCTTCCCTGGATAATTTCCAGTGGGCAACGTGTGCTTGAGATGGCGTCAAAGGATTAACCTTTGTCCAAATTTGCCTGGAGTTTAGAAGTTCACTGTGGAAATAATTGGCAGAATTTGGTGTATGTTGAAATTGTACCAAAGCTGCTGTGATGCTTCCTTTAGTGGAACTTGATATTCGCAAAGCCTAGACAGCAAGCGATTTTCTGCTGGATACATATATAGACAATAGACAGAGTGGAGGAGATTCGATTGCCTTAAAGACTTCAAGCCTTTAAATCAGAAGTGACAGAGATCATAAACCAAAGACGTTTAACATTACATAAGTCGCATTATAATGCACCTGAAGTAGAGACTGTAGACAAGAACAATATAAATAGCAATATGAGGAATATGCTAAGATTCTGGGATCAACTTGGGAAAAGTGTCAAGATATACCTAACAATGACGGACTTATTGCCTTGCGACACTTTCTTGCCTTTAGGGACTCTAATTACCTCCAAACAGATGCGCTCGTGCGACTTGCTTAACTCGTTTTGACACTCAACAGTTTTGTTTTAAATGACGAATTTTTTTATTCTAACTAGAGGCACGACAGTGGACAGCCATGTGAGTGTCAGTTTTGCATCTCTGTTTGTAGAATACTTAGAGAAACAAATAACAGAAACAGACAACGGAAACATGCTCGAACTTTACAAACAATACATTGACTGGTGCTACACTTTACCACGAGACGAGCTTGAATGCTTTCTTACCAATGTCGACAATTTCCATCCTGCCATTTCATTCATTTTTGTCTATCTCCGAAAATTCTCTCCCTTTCCTCGACCTTACACTAATCAACACCAACAGACATATTACTAAATCCATCTACTACAAGCCTACCGACTCACACTACCTTCTCTACG
>JANTCA010091327.1:0-13229 GCA_024741275.1 Chironex yamaguchii
TAGTTTGATATCTTAAAGTGATTAAACCTGAGATGTTTCCAATGTGGTTTCACACATTAAGTGCGCCTAGTTTGATGCCTTAGTGAAGATAGTTTGGTAATGCTCCCCTCTTGAGGTTTCACTTAAGCTTGAAGAGTGTCATGAGCCCTACACCCTTTGCCTACTAAATCATTCCTAGAAAATCATCTGCCATTTGATTATACGTTTAAGGGCATTTTGCATGTTTTCTCATGTTTAAATAGCAAGGAGAAGAAAAATTCTGCCTCCTCCAATTAACTTGAAAGTGTTTGCCCCTGTTGTAATTGCTCATATGTTATAATAAATGGTTTCAAAAAAATTTTCTAGGGAAGAGATAAGTACTCCTGATGGTGGTGCTCTTAGTTTACACTGGGTTAAAAATGATGCTGGTAATCAATTATTCCCTGATGCCAAGAGTCGTCCGACATTCCTGCTAATGCCAGGCCTTACAGGTATAAATTTGATAAATATCTAAATATATGCACTATTTCTCCTCACAAAACGATTACACATTATTATTATTATTTGCATTTAGAGAATATGCATTGTATTTTTGTGTATCTAAGATATAAAATTTGGTATGTATGCTGCTCATGAAAATTATATGTATGTATGCACACCCCAGTTTGTTATGAGTTACACCACGTTTTTGCATTTATAAATGTTTTCAAGTGATTGGCATACTTTATTAAAATGGTCTCCCTTTCTTGTGATATTTCAGAAACTGTTACTGGTAGAAAGGTCTTTATTTTGATGGTCATACCTACAAAAGAAAATGCATGCATTCATTAACATGTGTCAGCTAGTTCTTATAAGAATACCTATATTATTACTACATTGCACATGGTTTAGTAGGGCCCATGTATAAGAGCATGTTAAGAACATCTTCTCTAAGTTTGTACATTTCGTGCCAGTACTAATTATTTCATGTGGACTAGTTCTCAACTAAGGCACATTCCAGGTACATGTAAGGTTTATTGTTCTGACTCTTGGTATACAACATAATTTTCCTCCTTGTTTGATTTGTTGTAACAACTGATAGTATAAACAAACTTCTTTTACAGGAACTAGCAATGCAAGTTATTCAATACATCTTGTTCTTACTGCGTCAAAGTTGGGCTATAGGTAAGTGATTGTGAAGCCTGTATGAGACTGCAATAAAAGATGTTTAGTCATACTTAGCCTTGCCTGCATATTGTGTAACCTATTGAGTCAATGTCCAGGCTTAACCATTTAAAATGATGCAAGTGATAACAAGATTAACTCCATGAGGAATTAATAACATGTATGTAACTTGGTACATACACAGGTCCAGTTTATAACTTGAAAATTAAAACTCAGTTAAAGATGAGCCAAGCAAAATATTCTGGTCCTGATGACTTATCACAAAATTGTATATGTTGTGTCTTAACTCCAGTGGCAGACACATGGGAGGCAAGAGGGCAGTCACCCCTCAATTATTTTCAAAAAAAGTGAAATTTAATACATTTTTGCACACCATATCATAACAATATGCATTAGTTTTTGCTCAGCAAAAGGCCTGATTGTGTTGCAATGTTCCTGTTTCAGTTTTTAATTAATTGGTAAGGTCGTCACAAGTCCCTCTAGGGATCTGGCAAGCAGACCTTCTGCAACTGGCCTTGTTTCTCCCTGTTTACAATTGTAAGTAGATTATGACACAATGAAAACACTCAGAGAACTACACAACCACAACACTAATATTCACAATTATATTAATGATTATTATCTACTCTCCTCCTCAAGAATCACCAAATCAAGTTTCAAGTTAACTAATATTTTAAAGTTTAGTTGAAGGGCACTACTCTTTCCTTTTGATTAATCCAATGGTCCAACTCAGAAGGTCTTCAACGTTCATCAACAGTGCCCCCAAAACACTTGCCATTGAAACGGACCATTAAGTATAGCACACATTTATCGCTTCTACAGAGCCATGCCTTTCTTTACTGTTGCCAACTTCCATATGTGTTTGACAATGTCAGGGAGGAGGTGGTTAAAGGAAACTAAGCTGTGGAAGTGTGTGAAATATTGAGAGAGAGCTTCAAGCTGAGCAAACGTTTTTGCTGGTTAATTTTACACATTGTGGAGGTGCTTTTGAACACCAATGCTTGAAATTATGGCTGATAAATAAGAAAGGAACGTCTGTTGTATGATGTGTATCTACAAAAACAGGAAAAGAATCAATTGTGTTGCTTTTAAGGTTGTAAGATTTCTTTCGTTTTGTCAAAGCATCAACCTCAAAAGAGCACAAGTCATCTAAAATACATATTGCAAACTTATCTTTTTTCGCATGATTCCTACACATCCCTCTCTCTCACGCTCCAGTTCTCTGGCATCTTTGGAATATTTTTATATTCCAATCCGTTTGTTTACACTTCAAAGATTTCTTAACATTTCTATGCAATCATTTGCTATCAACAGTACCATGTGACTTGGACTGACTCACACATGTCTCAAGAACAAGCATAGCTGGTAGACAATCAACCTCAACAGAGAGTGAGTCACTTAACTCGCATATTTTGGAATTCCTTCTTAACACCGCACCATAATTTCTACTCTTTTCCCCCTAATACTCCAGGTGAAATTGTGGTGACATTTTCATATTCTCAGCCATGCATTCACACTGTACGAAATCATTATTACTACTTCACTGCTCAAATCTCCAGCTTTAATCTTTTCCTGTTGGTTTATGCATAACAAGTAAAGTTCATCATGTTCCTCCTCTTCGGCTTCTGTAGGTGCAATAGATTCCCCGAAAGGGCCTGTGGTCGAAGGCATATTGTTCTTAAACCCCCAAGGCGCTGACTGCAGGTGAATAGCTGTTATATTGTACGTTCATATTTCACATTCATTCCTCCTGTTCACATTGCTCCATATGCTGGCTGGATATGTAATTCATTTCTACAGTATTACACTCTTTCTCCATGTTATACCAATTGCAGTGCTTGTAGGTGTGTGGCTTTAGTACCATGTACTCTGGCATTTCTGTGGGGGATCTTCACCTTCAAGCCTTTGTCAGTGGTGCATCTTGCTCTCAAAGCAAGGCATTATTAAGAGTATGCTTAATTTTCTTATTTTCACCTCTTGATTATTGTTACTCAAAGACAATACAATACAAGACAATACCATACATATAATAGTTTTTTCCGATAAACTGAAAGGCATAGTTTTGAACAATTTTTGTCCCCCTCCCAAAGAAAGCTGCCAAGTGTCCACCACTGCTTACCCCCCTCCTCCCCTAAGCAATGTTGCATTTTGAGAAAATGCATATGACAAAAAAGTCCATTGCATCTTGATTACAAGTATCTGGTGGACAAAACAACCAGATAACCAACTTGGGGGGGGGGTGGATGGGGGATCAACTAAAACCCTTGGGGGAAGGCATTTGGAGTTAATAGCTTATTTTTAAAGATGGTAGGTCTTTTAAAGATTTTAAAGATTGTCTAGGATTGGAGGTCTACATTCCGTCTTTGTGTTTTAGAGGGGGTGTATGTCAGGGAGCAGAATTGTAGGCCTTGTATATAAGAATTTATTTTCCATTTTGACTGTGTAATGAGTTATTACTAACTATGCGAAGTGGGAAAATCTTGAGGTGCCATTTGAAATACAGTCTAGCATTGATCGCTAATATCATAAGAAGGTCAGTGAAGAGAAACAACATTGAAGGGAAATATTTAGATGTTTATTGGAAGCACAAGCCACTGTAGATTTGTTCGAATTTATTGTTGGCCCTCCAAACAATCCACTTTGATAAATACCAAAAAGATTTGATCATAGATGACCTGGAATATGAATTTTGCCATTGCAAAAAATTTCAACAATCATAACAAAAGTCGATGTAAGAGATATTTTGAAATTTAATGCTAATTTAAAAGATATGTTTGCAGAAAATTTCTGTTAGTACCCCCAGATTGGTCTTCTTTTGTTCGCTTTGCTTTCAGGGGGTCAGTTTTGTGTTCTGCTGCAGGACCTCTCAAACCTCTCAGCAGCTCTGGTTACACTAACCCCATAAAGCTACCTGATCAGTGTCACCCAAAAACCTTTTGTGGATCGGGTTTTTCCTTTCTGACCCTGTAAATCCTTTTACTTCTTGATGCAAGTGGTAATCTGATAAGTATCACTTTACTGAGGCAAAAAAATTACAGACTGCTTAGTTTTGATTCTAGCACAATTTTGGTTGACCACTCTCATGTTAGTGGTCTGACGATAAACCAAAGGTAGTAATTAAGTCTCTTGTTATGTCATACTTTGGAAACTCTGTGGAATTGTAAATGACCTTTGAGCAAAAGTTTTCAAACAAAAGAGCTTTTATGTTTATTAGCACCAATAGTCCAACCTGAAATGTAGCTTTCGTTTCATCTTCTTTACCCATGTCCAGGTCAGTAGTGCACCACAACCGAGGTTTTGATTCGAAGTTAAAGGTAAGGTATTCATTGTTAAAGCTTATATATTATGTTGTAATTTGCTAAAGAGAGTACAAAGCAGAGAAATTGTAACAAGAGATAAATCTTTATCTAATTTTTGTCAGGGGCAGCTGGGAGTAAATTTTTTTTGATATTAGATCAGTGAAATTACGAACAGCTCTAAAACATACGGTAATAATTTCTTCGCATGAATCCAGGTATGTTGTGCCCTTGGTGCCCCTGGAGAAATAAGCATTTTTGATGCACCAAAGACTTGATTATTAATTAAGTTTTAAGTGGATATTGCATAAGGTGATGCTTTGGGAGAGTTTTGGAAAAAGATGTGAACACATTGCATGAGAAGCAATCTTTCAATTTGCTTCAACCATACGTAATATGCAATCACATTGAGGTCTTGAATGCTTGGTAAGCTGTATACATATTTTACCATAACATTTAGGTACAGTGTCCTGGCTGTTCTGGTCACTGTTCTTGAGTTAAATTTCTCTGAATTGAAAAAATATGAAAAAATATTCAAAACACCCCAACAATACTCATTTCTGAAAACCTGATCCATATTTGCTCTAATTGCATAAAGGAAAGTAGGTGATAGATCATCGTGATGTTCAGATGAATGGTCAAATTTGCCATGGTATAAGAAATTGAAATCTCATACCATGGAGGACAAGGAGCTTTGTTTGATGTTAGGATTACAATATGCACTGACATATAGCTGGACCACTAAGACGAAAACCTTAGTGACATCATGGTATAAGAAATGAGAAATTCATACCATGACTAAGACTGCACAATTGCCATTGGTATTTAATTGTCCCAAAAAAGATTATTAATTGGCTTCTTGTTCCTGTCAATCATTATCTATGGCACTGTTGATAGGTTGTCAACAGTACCACAGTACCATTCACTAGAAGGCAAATCTTTTGCCAGACAAGGTAAACACGAATTGATGTTGTAATTGATATTCGAATTACCATTTGGTTACATAATGTGCCTCTGCTACTGTGTCAAAGCAGAACAGAACGAATGACAAATATTCCCCAAGTGCCCATAATTTGGAAGAAAGTAGTATTAGGCTCATACACATTATACCACCAAGCACTGCCCCTAATGTTAGTATATGCGAGATTTACTTGGTTAAGATTTACATGGTTAACAGGCTTCAGTTTTTAGGTTACACAGAGTGCAAAGCTTGCCACAGTAGAAATATAGAGTTTTGTAAGCAACAAAATTACATTTGTTGATTGTTTAGGTTTTTCCACTATTATCCAGAAACTTACAGACCAGACAGTACTTAAGACAAAATCACTTATGTCCTTCTTTGAGTTCTAGCATTAGAGTTGATATTCTCCATTGGTACAAGTGTTGTATTTATTTATTTATTTATAATTAATTTATTTGTTTTGACCACAGAGTACTGCTTAGTGCTATTATGGTATTTATTTAAGTCTTCCGGCCCATCCAGCCACGTTTGGTACACTTGAGTAAACTTTTTTTGTTTTTTGTTCATAGACACCAAGAACATTTGCTGCACTCAATACAGAAGATTTGAGAACAGTTCTTTTGCATATCAGGAAACTTTATCCTGAAAGTCCTGTTATTGCTTGCGGTATATCTCTTGGAGGGTAAGAGCAATTTAGATAGTAGTTTTGATAAGCTAAAAAGTCAAGTGAGTCCTATTGACATTATTAGCTGTTAAGCAATGCAGAAACATCACAAAGAGAACTTTTTTGTTTCCTGTACACATGCAATGAAAAATATATCGGTTATTCAGCTTAACTTCAACTGTACGTAATATGTTCAAAGAGCAACAAAAAAGAGTCAGTTGCCTTAAGCAGAACGTTTTACTAACTTGAGCTGTAACGTGGGAACGATGTAGTAATCTCATCTTCAGTAACAAATGTCAATTTCTAACACTCCTTTGCAAATGATATTGAAGTGTTTTAAAATTATTTAGGTTTATATTTAATACCAGTTCGTGAGGTTTAAGAAACTGTCCTTTGTAAAGGACAACAAACTATATTCACAATTCTTTTCTCTTCTTGATCTCATACAAAGTAATACTTAATGCCCACATGATATTGATGATTCTGTGTCATACTGATATTAGCTTGGTGTCTTCATAGATGGTAATTGGTGACTCAGTGTTGACTTGTAAATCAATGAGAAGCTGTTTTATCCACAATGCATCTTGTATGGCAGATGAAAGGCCTACACATTCAGCTTCTGCAGTCGATAAGGCTCCTAAAGGTTGCTTCTTACTTCTCCAGCTTATTGCAGCACCACTCATACAAAGTTTATACACTGATGTAGATTTGTATCCTTTTTATGACTGGCCCAATCAGCACCAGAGAAGCCAATACAGTCTGGATCTCCATTATTTGTGAATTGTAGACAATAATTCACTTTTTCATTCAGATATCTGAGACTCCGTTTGGCAACTGCCCAGTGTTCTTTTGTAAGATTTGAGCAGTATAGTGCAAAATTACTGAAAGCAATATGACAGGTATAATGGACTCCTCACAGCAACCTGAAACTTGGATTGGTTGTTGAGCTCACTCTCCTTTTTGGCCTTAGTGAGCTTTGAGTTAAGATCAACAGGAGGTGCTACAGCTGTGCTATTCTTGATGCTGAATCTCTTGATCATGTTCTCAGCATAAGAAGACTGGCCAGTCTGTACATTTCCATCATCCTGGATCACTTGCACTCTCAGGCAGTACTTTCACTCCCCCTTATCTTTTACTTCAAACCTCGCAGCTATGCCTTGCTTGACTTCAGCAATTTGCTTGTCAGTTTTACCTGCAAGAGTAGTATCATCGACATAAACAGCAATTATAAAGGGCTCATCCCTCATTCCAACATAAATACAAGGATCTTTTGGAGTCTGAAGAAACCCCATAGAGTTCAAGTGTTCATCCAACACAGAGTTCCAGCTCCTTGGGGATTGTTTAGGCCATGCAAACTTTTGTTTAGGTTGCAAACTCGCCTTAAACAGTAAATCCTTCAAGTTGCCTCACATGGAGTTCCTCTGCTAACTTGCCATTTAGGAAGGCTGCAGTATCGTCCATTTGGTGAAGTTTCAAACCTTGTTGAATTAACTTTCCAATAACAGTTTTGACAGATTCAGATTGTACAACAGGGCTGAGAGTTTGCTCATAATCCACACCTTGTTTCTGTGAGTAACCTCGAGCAACAAGCCTCAATGCCAAACTCATCCTCGTTTAACTTCACATCTGCACTGTAGATTACCTTCGTTTTATTTCCATACCTTGGAAAACACATTTCTTTGCCTTTGCATCCCGCATTTTCCTCATCATTTGTGTGCATAAGCTGTTCACCAGAAGCAACATAGATTTTCAACACTTCGTACATTTTCGTTCCAAGCCTCAAAAGGGCATCATGGGTTCCACTGCCTTTGTTGGACTCCTGTCATGCTATTAGACTGCAGTTTGTAGCCGCAGCCTCCACACAGATTTTCTGAGGTAATTTAGTTTGAGCCAGCGTACACCTTACTGATTCGATTAAAGTTCTGTTCAGATGTTCAGTTGTTAACTTGTGTCTCACTCCTTCTGAGTTTAGGACGTCTGAGAACTCAGACGATAAATACTGTCCTTTATTGTCAATACGTAGGATCTTAAGCTTGTGTCGACTTGAATTCTTGGCACATGCTTTCCACTCACAGTACATGCTTAACACCCCACTCTTGCCTTGCAGTAGATAAACCCAGACATAATGTGTTTCATCATCAGTCATAGAAAGAGAATACTCTACACCTCCGGAGTACTCTTTCCACACACATCACATGTACAAAGCCAAGAGGTTAATTATCTCTTTTTGCGCACCCTGTTGGCATAGAACAGGGATATAATTTCCCTGCACACATGCTTCACAGAACTCTAATTTGACTTTGTATCATGATCCAAACCTGCGACAAGATTATGATTTTAGAATGTTTTTCAGATTGTGAGAACCTAAATGTCTTTATCTCAGGTGCCAGGGTGCCGCATTTGACTTTTTCAGTGTAGCAGTTGCTGAATTTAGGATCCCATGTCTAGCTGATTCAAACAATACAAGGATTCAAAGTTGCTTCCTATGGCAATAGTCTCTCTATCAGGAGTAACAATTGTTCATTTTCTGTTCATAAAATTTAGTGTTCCCGCCCAGTTTGTGGCTTTGTTAACACTAAGCTAATTGTAGTTCAGTTCTGGGATTAAGAACACGTCTGGCAAATTTCATTTCTTAACTATCCCATTAGGTATAGATGGAAACAAAATTGCAACGTCATGAGCAGTCGCAAATAGGTTTTTGTCATCGCCAAGTCACCCCTGACCAGTTTGTCATTTTTCATATGACAAGTAGCACCAGAATCAATTTTCCACGTTTTTTCACAAACATTTGATGCCAAGGGCTGTGTTAACCCTTGTCAGTGTCATCCTCAGCACATTTGCCTTGTGTTTTGTCTGTTCAGACTTAAAGTTGTGCTTTGTCTCCTCTTTCTTCATCAGATCGCAGCAATTCCGCCTTATATGGCCGATTTTGCCACAGTAATGACAATTTGGGCCTTTTTGATTTCTTGTTGGAGAGCATAACGTTCTTAGTCCACTTAGATGTCTCCTCAATTAATGCTTCACGATATTTTATGTTCCTCTCTTTATGAAATAACCGTTCTGTCACAACGTCCATCCCCGGAACTTCGCTGTTAGCTTCCAAAGCTGTTACTAATATATCATAGGATCCATGAAGATTTACCAATAGTGTCACTGCCTTGTTTTCGGTTTCCATCGGCTGTCTAGTAACAGTTAATGTATTAAGTATCTCTGTCATGTCATATCTGGTCTGAAAGTTTCTTCCAAACAACAACAGGATCTTCAGGATCTCCTCACAAGTATAGCCTCTAGTAAAGATCGACTTACAATGCTGTAATCCCTAGAGCCTTGTTCTTTCGAACAATGGACTCCGTGCACTTGTCTGCTTCTGCCTCCCATGAAGCAGGCCCAGTTCCACTAACAATAGATCACAGACTGTGCTTTATAAGAGCCATCCTACATTGGATCTTCCAGACACCATAGTTTGTTCTGTTCAAAGGATCAACAGTCATTCGTCATCGAATCCGCTATCTTGGTTTCTTCCAGTTTCTTGTTTACCAAACCAATAAAATCGTTTCCTTTAATCTTCATTGGCTCCGATTTGCGAGACTGGGACCATAACCTATTGCTTATTGGACTTGACTTTAGCTGAAAGTAATATATCCAAAGCAAACAATTTGTACAAACTTCACAGCAATAAAAAACAGTCAATAGCCTTTAACAGAAGTTTTTACTAATATAAGCTAAAACATGGGAACGAGGCAGTAACCTCATCTTCAATTACAAATGTCAATGTCTAACAAAATATGTTGTGAAAGTTCACCAAATAGGGATAGTACTTTTTTATTTGTAACATATTTGCCTTTGTAGTGAGTCTTGGGTTTAGAGCGTCAAGTGTGGTATCCAACTTATGTGATCAGCTTTTTATGGTCATCATTCTGTTATGTTTTAAAGGTATTTAATTTAATAAGTACCGTGTGTATCATTATAAAACAGGTGTGCATTTGAACAGAGATCTTAGATTAAACTCAACCTAATTGTGTTAGCATTTGATATTTGTTATTTAAAGTGAACCACGCTTTATCCTCTGGTGTAATTTTCATCTAATTCTTGTTTTATTGGTCTGTTGTTTTATAGGATGATTTTAACTCACTATTTGTGTGAAGTTCAAGGGTCAGTACAACCAGTTGTGTCAGCTTTCATTGTGTCAACACCATGGAATTGTTTCGAATCCACAACATCATTGGAATCACCAATAAACTGGTTGCTGTTTAACCGACACTTAACATGGAAATTAATTCATCTGCTTAAAGAGTGAGTTTGTTTCTTCAAACTGTCACCTACACCATTTTAGTCAAATGTTGTATGCGATTTTGTAAAGTCTATGTATAGTCGTAGAATTCTTGCATTCTTAGTATTGCTCTAACCAGAAAACCATTTTATTACCATCTTTAAACTGGAAACTAAAAATTGTTGTGTGCGTAAATAAACTGTATTATGCTATACTGTATTTATAGTAAACTGTACTATAGTACATTACAATGTACTATACTTGTTGAATTTTTAAGTGTTTCCATGGTATAAGCCCACAACCTTGAAAACCATGTTTCATAGGACCATAAAAAGTTCAGCTAGTAGGGGTAAAACTTTCTTCGAAGCCAATAGCTGGAAAGGCAAAATTTATTAGTAATCAACGTGAAGGGTTTAAATGTACTTTAACGGTACCGCTTTAAGTTGAATTGCCTTTTTGGTGAACTCTATTAAGCTATTGAGCTTTTGTAGCATTTAATGATGGGTTAAGTTATAGATTAACAAAAGTCTTAATTATCTGTGAAATCGATTTGGAAAATTTGTAGAACCATTTCTTCAATATCTTAGGTTAGAATCACGTGTGTATTTCCTTGCCTGCTTTGTATCCTGCTATAAATCAGACGTTACAGTTTTAAGTTTTTCAGTCTATTTCTGCAAAACTGAAATTAAGTGTAGGTTGTAACATTTCCAAATGTGTTTGTTTGTACATCAACTTTTTTGCTATACGTGGGCTTCCTCTGTAACTTTTCACTCTTCGTAAAAAACAGCATGTCAAATACTGGTCAAGTTAACAATTCTCGACTTTGGCCACAAAGGAACTTCTATCAGTCATAAGCTACCATTGATGTTTTATGAGCGTCTTTCAGACATCCTCCATGTATTGTATTTTGAAGATGACGTTCCATGTGCTACTCGGTATTGGCTTTCAAAGTTATTGTTTCAGTCTAGTACTGTACGACCATAAGGGTTGAAAAAGATCGCGTAGTGACACAACCCCCATGACAACACTCGTCTTGTTACTGAATAGTTAAAAATAGAATTCGTGTTTTAATGAAGAGACACTTCTCCCGTCATTAGGCTGCTAAAAATGATCTGGTACAGCTATTTTATTATTTTCTATATTTTTATATTTTATTATTTTTCATAAAATAGCTGTACCAGATCATTTCTAGTAGCCTGATGATGGGAGAAGTGTCTCTCGAAACGTCGCTCATAAAAAACGTACGACTCATGTCATGATAAAGCTCCTATCTATATGGCTTCCACTGAGTCCATAAAGTCAAGAATTTTCAAGATTATTAAAGAAACAAATGGAGATGATATTCTCCAGTCCTGCCGACGTCTGGAAAGGACAAAGATCAAGTTTACTGAATATACGAACCACTTGAGGTTTTCCTTAAGATGCTTACATAACAGAATCATCCCAATGACCTGCGTTTTCAGTGTCAAGTTGTCACCGACAGGTCAAAGTCTATTCTTGAGAGAAGCAGTCGCAACTGCCTTGAGAGAGGATTCATTTGAACCACAGAAAGCGGTTACAACTCACTGTAGACGTTTAAGAGATGGAGTCGTTCCTGTCTAGCAGATTAACTACTGAGCACTACCAAGAACTGGGTTCATCAGTGAATGATAATCACAAGGAAAGATTACTCTCCACAAGGGAAAGGCACCAAAAGAAGTTTGACAACTTGAAACAAAAGTCATCTCCAGCACCAATCCCCAAAGGCATGTCAAACTGGATAATCAACCTATCCAGTCATACCTTAACAAGAACAGAGTAATCTCAGCTTATGAAAGGACTGAACTTATCTGCAACTTCAAGAAACATCCCTACTAAAGAAATTGTCTCAATAGTCGAAACTGCTGTGAGAGACTGGCCCAAAAGTAAAAGAGACAGCATTCGAGCTAAGACAAGTCTCACCTTACAATCTTCCAAGGTACCCGAAGGTAACCTAACAAGAGACGAACGATGTGCTATCAGGACCCTAAAGGATGATAAATCAATCTGCATCCTGCCAGCTGACTAAGGTCGTTCAGCTGTCATCCTCAATAAAACTGACTGCATTCAAAAGTGCTATGATCACCTTAGCAGTGGACCCTACACCAGAGGTAAATGTAACCCAATGAATGCCGTGACGACCAGAGTGAGCAGAATACTCCTTGCCTTGCAGAACGAGAACATCCTTGATAACTTCCTCTTTCACCGAGTAAAGCCCAAAGACTTATCTCTACGATGGCTCTATGGACTACCAAAGTACACATACCAAATGTACCGATTTGCCCCATTGAAGCTTACTGTGGAAGCCCACTCCATTCACTCCCACATTACGTAGCTGATTTCCTAAGTCCATACACAAAGATGAAGTCACATCATTGCAGTAACACAATCGACTTTGCAGACTTTGTCTAAAAACAACATGCCCAGACATATGAAATCATGGTCTCCTTTGATGTCGTGTCCCTTCACACAAGCATACCAATCAAAGACGCTGTAAATATTGTTGAAGACCTACTAAGACGACGATTCTTTACCATCAAGAACTACACTGAGGCCCTCAGATATTCTGGACACATTGAAAGTACTCCTTACCAATTTCCTGTTTAATGATAACATATACACTCAAACAAACGGTGTACCAATGGGCACTCCTACATCCTTTGTGATTGCTGAAATATTCATTCAGGCCTTTGAAACCACAGCACTGTCAACCGCTGATCAAGGACCATCTGTGTGGGAAAGATATGTGGATGATGTTTTTGCAGTCATCAAGAAAGATCATCTACATCGGTTCTTTGAACACATCAACAACCTGCATCCTAACATCAAATTCACTATGGAGACAGAGGAGGAGAAACAAATACCTTTCCTTGATGT
>JANTCA010091328.1:0-13228 GCA_024741275.1 Chironex yamaguchii
CGATAAGTCGAACATTCGATAACTCGAACTATTTTTTTGGTCCCTTGGAGGTTCGAGTTATCGGGAGTGTACTGTATCTGGCAAATCTTACTGAATAAAAGTTACAGTCTGTTTATGGGAGGTTGAGCCGGCTCAAGTGAACCAATATTAGAGCAAACATTCATTCGTTTGCCTAGATTTGTTTTATCCTGTTTGGTTCCAGTGTCACTTTGTAATGGTTACTGAGTTTTTTTGGGGAGTCCTTGGGATAAACGTCAGCTATTTACATGTTTCCCCTTTCCGTATGTAAAACTCAACGGCACCGAAGGGATTTGTAATAATTACTTTATTCTTCAAAAAGTGTCCTATATAGCTGAGGAGCTACTACAATACTAATAGTTGATACCAACATCCTCTTAATATGTGTGTTGAGTGGAGAGAAGAAAGTGATTATAATATTAAACCTTAGAGTACCATGGCAAGATAACATTGCTAATGCTTAGGAAAGGAAAAGGACAAGTCAAGAAGCGCATGTTCTAGATTGCCAGCAAAAGCATTGGAGAGCAGATTACTAGCATTTAGTCGTTGGGACTCGAGGTTATGTAGAGCAAAAGTTAATAAACATCTTTAAACATCGCTTCTGTTCCACAAACACAGAAACAAAAGATGTTATCAACGAACCACAGGAAACAGCGGGGAAAAGTGTCGTTCTGGGTATGGCTAAAATGAGATGACCAGAGCTGCCATGGTAGTCATTTTAGCTTTGCAAGTACGAGATGGCTGTTCGTCAGGAGGAATTTATACTTGGCGTACAGTGACTGGAATATGTTGTTTGATTCTGTCACCCAATCTATGAGAAAGGTGACCTACATACCAAGCTTCACATCGGCACAGAAATTGATATACTACTAAGCTTTTCGTGTGGTAGCTAAGCAAATGCAATTCCTTTCCATGCTCTAGCCAACGAGAAGAGGACATAAGATTTATCATTTAGTAAACATCTTCTTCACTGATTAACTCGTGGATACCATCTTTATCACTGAAAGGAAGGTGAGAATGTGAAAAACACACTAATAGTCATGGTCGTGTCTTTGTAAATTTCTTGATTAACATGCCAAAAGTTTCCTCTATAGGAGGATTAAGATGACATTTCGGTATAAATGTCATCGTACATAAATAACTGCTGATGCATAAAGTACACCTTTGTCTTGACAATAGGTGCATTTTACGTTACCAACTGTTGGGTGAACTCCACTCTGAGAACCGAGGCCAATGCCAAAAGCAGAATCAGGTGAATCACAGTCATTTTCATTATTAGAGACAACGCCTATCCGGGCCTTGATAGTTTTTGTAATGTGAACATTGAAACCCTCAGCATTACAAAAGGGCTGCAATCCTGAATTTGGAATAAGTGAAAGCCATTTCTGTTTCCCTTTATATGTCCTTGTATACTTATCGCCTTTTATCAAATCAAGAAAAGATTTTTTCGTTAATGAGATTTGCATCCATCGATAGACGTTGTGAGTCATCAATCCAATACATATGTCATCGAAAGGTAATAAAAAGTAACCTTTGTACTTTCCTTCACTTTCTGGCCTAGGATTTTTCAAACTTTGTTCGCTGTTATATGTTGTATTGCTTTCCCAATGATGAGAGTTGTACTCAAATGTTTTCTGAAAGAAAAAATAACAAATGCAAAACTTCACCTTTACCCAAATCAAGTTGAAAAAGATAAGATGTTACGGATTTATGGATGAAACATGGCCATATTGAAGTAAACAATTTGCTTGGAGTTCTGCAATGACGGAATAACGGTACACGTCTTTAAATAACAGACTTGAGAGAGAACAATATCCGGAGGACACTGAAAACAGATTCTTGAGACTAATATGATTCTTTTAAAGCTTTTAAATCACCATTTCTTTCATTCAAATCCTACGCAAACAGTTTTCTGCCTTTCTTCCTTTTACTACACATTACCTGCAAAATAAACCAAGTCAAAGGTAGATTCAATAAGCTTTCTACTCAATGTATGTACCCTAGAGCACCGAATAATTGGGGGGATGGAAAATGTTTGGAAAATTTATGATAGGGCGGTTGGAATATAAGGGGGTGGAGAAATGGGTAGGATTGAAAATAAAAAAACGCAGATATATAAAGTAAGTTTTTCAATATAACACATCTAATCTCTATATTTAATAACAGGAGGGGCTATAATAGCAGGGAGGCTGGAAAAAATTCAAAAAATTAATAATCGGGAGGCAATGATTATTTGGTGCTCGGGAGCTATTAAAGGCGTCAGTTGCACAATAGAAGAAAGTAATTAAATTCTCTTATTCTTACATTACATAACGTTAGAAAATTAGCACATTTCAAACGAATGTAAGACATGCTAAGCATTTTATTTCTGTCAGAAGTGATTAACATAAATTAGGTAGTTCATGGCATGAAGGAGAAATAACAATTACTTTCCATTCCATATCAGGCAGTCTTTACTAAGGCAAATCTTGTCATCCATGTTGTAAAATTTTAAAAAATCATTAAATACTTTTAACCTCTACATCTGTAAAGATGTTATATAGTAAAGCTGAATCAATTTGCTAAAATACGTCTTTCATTATTTTATTGATACAGTAGAGGTAAAAAGGTTTTGGCAATGGAAAAAAACTCGTTTCGTCTTTGTAAGAGGATTAGTTCGTAAATAGATGTGTAAGGATTTCAGTGGTTACTATTTATACTTATTTACCTGATGACCGCTAATGTTAAGAATAAGCGTCCATCCAGTGTCACCACAGCCCTCAATTTCCATTTTGCATTTATGCTGTCCTATGTTTAGGTCCACCACTTCATCCTTTGGATTTATACTTCTGAAATAATGCTCTTTGCAGCTATTTGGTGCTAATAAGAAAGAAAGTTACATTGGACATTTTTTGCAACATAACGTAGTACAAACGCTTGATAGAGCAAAGGAAAAATCATGGCAATCTGTTTAACATCGTACAACGAACTCGTAGTAAAGATACTACTACTACTACAAACTACTCTTAAGTGCTGAACAAAAGTGCGGGGATACTTACTAATTTTCAGATTTTTCTCATCCCCGGACCTTATCAACCCTCCGTCTATTAATGTTAGTTAATTCAAGTGTCGATTGTGTGCGAAATGAGACTTCAAGTATGATGCCAAGGTAGAAGTATTTCCTACCAGGTCTATTGCAATGAATAGAGGAAAACGTAGACAACTTGATATTGGTATGTAGCTAAAGCAGTTTGAGAGTTCTGTTTAGACTTTAATGATGTCAAGCATGATAACCAGGAAATTTCCCCACCCTTTGGTTAATTACTCCCCGTTTATTAGTTTCCAAAAAAGCTCTCATCCCCGACTAACAAGACCCCCCCTTGTATAAAGCATCCCAAAGTAGTTTAAGGTGAAATAGTGTTTTGCTGTGGTCGATGCTCTGTGTATTACACGTTGATTCAAGGTAGTCAACAAATACACTTGTATTTCGTATCACAAGTATTGATAATTTCCAATGATTCTTCCAAAATATACAGCTCCAGCCAACAGCGAAGCATCACTTCATATACAATCAACGAAAAGTGGGGGTCTAGTGTCCCACATCACCCTGGTTCGGCCGTCCTCTGTATGTTTCTCACTTTCTACAATTACAATTTTGTTTATCAGAAACAAATCACGTAAAGACTGCCAAACTGTAGTTAAAGGAACTGGTAACAACGCCATCTTTACCCTTGCTAAATTAATAAACAACATTACAAAATTGTGCAAAATCACATGATGTACTAAGATTTTTAGCACTGATTGTACCTTTACACTGACTTCAGCGGCCTTGGTGTATCTCTTTGTGTGTTTCGGTTGCTAAACATGAAAGACTATTTAGTATAACTAGATTAACAACTAAACAAAATCCAAATTACCTGTAAAAGTCTCTGATAGGCCATGTGTTGCCTCTGTTGACTCCTGGAAGCCAAAAGGAGTAACAGAGGTCAAGATAAAAAAGAGAATTTCAAATCAACTCGTTAATATAAATGCTCTTAGAGCAGTCTGCAATCAAAACTATTTTGGATAAAATACAAAAGGACAAAAATAGGGAAATAGCGTGTACTTGATATCATTCAATCTGAATATTATTACATTTTTAAGTACTACAACCCCCCCAAATTACTTTAATTTATCAATATGAACCAGTTTTTGTTGTTGATAATCATGTATGCAAGGTCCTGCTCCTCTTATAAGGGGGCTTAAATTTTTCAATTCTATTCATAAACTGTGAGAAAAAATGTCATTAGTAGTAATCCCTGGTTTTTATGCTTGTTTACTTTATGACCAATATTTGCTTTGTACAAAGAATACTACTAAAGTTATGTAGTATTCGAACAGGTCATCGAAACTATGTTGAAAGTACACTGGAAGAAGCCACTGTGCTGTTAGGAAGCCTAGATGAAAATACGATTCAAAAGCTGAAATAGTTAAAAATTACTCTTAAAGAAGAAATCAAAATTTTTAAGCTTTCAGTGTTTTCAATGTGTTAGACAACATCATGTAAGCATTTGTGACAACAACATGCCATAAATGCAACAGAAACATTGGAAGGAAGTCTGAAACAAGCACTCTTTATGTTAGCTCACAAGACAACCTCCTGCTACAAACAGTTCAAGTCTATTATTTGCTATGGAAAGGAAAAAGTTTGTGTACATGTTATTTGACTTGGGAAGTCAAAGAAGTTTCGTTTACAAGAACAAGAGAATAAGAGAAAAAGACAATTCATGGATTGTTTATCAAGAACATATCGAAGGAAGGTGACAAGTATTGTGTAAGATTGCCTGTAAAAGAGCACCACGATTTGTTGCCAGACAATCATCATTTAAGCCTTACCCGTTTGAAATCCTCTTTGAAGCATCTCTGTAAATACACAGAAACACTCAAGGTGTACAATATGTCATGTATCTGCCTTTCGACCCCGAGGGTATGTTTTGCTCCTTGGGACACACCCTAGTTCCGTTTTGTTGTCAAGAAAAATCAGTGCTTCCTGCAACTCAGTCATTGGCCGTTTCCTTGTTTGGAGTGCGATAGGCAGCAAGACATCAATCAAAATATAGCCATATAAAGACCCTTTTGCCCTGGAGGGTCAACGCCTTAGAAGGAGGGTGCTATTTAAGCCCAGAACGACTTCCATTCCGACAGAGTTGAAGCTGGAGACGACGGACGCCCAACCTGTTGTATTCCACCTTGCAGCTTCCTGGAGGGACTCTGCAGCAAAAGAAACATGTAAGCTGCCTTCTGGTCCTGTTAAGCAAGACCATACTCTTCCATTTGCCTTTCATGCTCAAGATGCGTCTTTCCTGGAGCGGACGATCCTCTTTTGTGGTCACGTGATCCTATGTGGACTCTTAAGTATAGACTTTGTTGATTTCAATATTATTAAGTGAACTTGATTAGTTTATTTTAACTTTAGTAAATGTATATCTTTAGTTTATTAAACATCTTCGTGTTAGCTGGGTTGTTAACTTGTTTCCAAATCTGTTACTATTAGTGTTTGGTCAGTACAAGATCAGTTTTATTCATCTCCCGCAATCTGGCTAAGTGCAACCGTAACAAATAAAATTATTTGAGATCAATAGCAAGACGGAACCGTTAAAAAAATAATTTATCGAAAGAATCATAGCCTGGAAATGTGCATTACTTACCGCATCAAGCAATATGAGAAAAGATGTACTTACCACAAAGTTACGTGTTGTTTTTTATGCTAGTTGAAAGGAGGAAAAATTGTTACGATCATTAAATGAATGCTTGCATGTTGGACCACCTATGGCTCTTGCTATCATTAATATTTTGTTAACATTTCAAGAATACAAGATTGGCTTAACTGCAGACATTAAAAAAGCATTTTAAATACTGCTGTTAACGAAGATCAAAGAAATTTAATGCTATTTTTATGGGTCAAAAATGTGGAAGAAGAAGAGCCAAAGATCATTGTATTTCATCTTGATTCTGTATCGTTTGGTGTCTCTTGTTTGCCGTTCTGTTTAAATGCTATGTCGGATTTTCATGTCAGACAGTATTACAAGGAAAACAATGAAATCTCTGAGAAAGTTATTAGAGCATTTTACATTGATGATTAATCATGCAGAGCACGGAGAGGAGAAGAAGCTCTAGAGTTGTTAAAGAAGTAAAGTTATGTTTGATTGCTAGAGGCTTCAATTTACGGAAATGGGCTACCAATGATAAAGAAGTTGCAGATAAAAGTGCTGCTAACAGCAAACAAATTATAGGTAAGTCTAAAGATGCAGTTGTCCAAATGAAAAATATATCCCTTGCAAAAATGTCCATGGGTATCCTAAGCAAAATTAAAGCAGGAAAGGAGCATAAAATTCCTTTTATAAATTGGGATTTCATTAAAGATAAATTCATTTTCAAATTGGGTAAGTTGAGTTTGGAAAGGAACTATAGCTGACAAAGAGGAATATCTTGAGGTGTCCTCCAAGTTGTTCGACGTGAGGTTTGATTGTGCCTATTATTAAACCTCTAAGAGTGCTGTATTTCAAGATTTGTGCGAAAAGAAGTATGATTGGAATGCACCATTTCCGAAGGGAGAGCAAGAGTTCATTGTGAAATAGTTGAAAGATTTGGAAAATGTCAGTATTGCTGTAAACAAACGTTATGTCTCTTGTCAATAAAGAGATGAGGTTACTTGCATATTTTTGGAAATGCTTTGAAGAAGGCCTATGGTATAGCATTTCATTTGTGTTTCAAATTGAAATCAAGATGGAGACCATTTTTGGTAGCATCAAAGGTGAGGCTTGCACCATCATCTGTTCCAGGTTGGAGTTATTAGCTGCCTTAATTTTTGTATGTTTGGTATCTACAGTTAAAGACGCATTCCAGCCTGTAGTTTGCATTAACGGAGTTTATTTTTGGACTGACAGCAAGTATGTACTGTATTAGATTGAATCAGATAAAGAGTATAAACAGTTTGTATACAACAGAAGAATGGAGATTGTGGGATTAGCAAAGATTGAATCATGGAGACATTGCTCTGGGACTGAAAATCCTGCAGACGTTGGTTCCAGGGTTGTCGCTCCTAGTTGGCTTAGAGGACCTCTAGATTGTTAACCTTACGGCATAAAAGGTGATTGAAGAAGAAAAGACATTAGAAGAAGACCAGAAGGAAGTTAGATTCTGCGATTCTGGAATTGAATTTGCAGGACCATTATACATGAAAACAACAACAGGAATGCAGAAAGCTTACGTTTGGTTGTTTATTTGCTTGCCAAGCCGTGCAGTTCATCTTGAAGTGGTACCATATTTGTCAAAGAAGCCTCTACTTGATGTCTAGAAAGATTTATTGCAAGAAGAGGTTTACCATGGAGAGTTACATAGATAACGCAAAGACATTTAAGAATGCAAATAAAGAAATCAGCAAAATCTTGAAATCCCCGAAAGTTCAGAGGTCTGTCGCACACAGGAAGATTACTTGAAAATTTGGGCAACGTGGTTCCGGGGTGTTACAAATGCATGGTACAGTTGATGAAGTGATTACTGCAGAAATTCAAAATTGGACTTTGAGGGCGACAGTCATAGCAGAAGAGACAATAAGTTCGAAACCATTAGCATATCTCAGCCATGAGGATTTTAAAGAAACCTTAACTCCAGGTCTTCTTGTAATTAGGAGACGCATCCTTATGCCTCCAGCTCAAGAAGAGTTTAATGGTTCCAGTACTGTAGAGAAGTATGCTCGCTATATATGCACACTTCTAGGGCATTTTTCTAGTTGATCAATTAGACCCAGATTGATCAAGAGGGAAGTGTGAGAAAAACTGTCATTTGTAAGAATCTCTGAGTTTTATGTTTGTTTACTTTATAACCAGTATTTGCTTTGTACAGAGAATAGTAAATAGATCTCTGTGGGAGTATGTAAGAGGAATTCGAGCCTTAAGTCTGAGGAAAACACTCATGTTAAATCTGGAAAGTTGAGGTAAAATTAATTAATACACTCTTACGGTATTGGACCCTTTTATATATTTTCATCGATAGAGATATTTAGCCATATGCCTGTATATAGCTTTTTATTTCTGAGGAATCTGAGCCTAGACATCTAATGAAATCTAATCGAGAGCCGACACACCTAAACTGGAGTTTTTGTGGAGTAATTCTTAACCCTCGTTAATGCGTGAAAGCACCCTTTTTAACAAAAGCAGCTATAATTTGCCAATTTGATTGGTATGGGCCACTTAATATGCCATTGCCATAGTTAATCAAAAACTGTATAATGTCACTCTTTTGTTAAGTAGAAATGCGTGTATATTTTGATATCTAGTGTAAAGGTAATTCTTAACATTCTTTAATAAGTCATTGTAGGACACTACTAATGTTAATAATTTATAATGCTTTACTAGATAGCACGAAATGTCGAATTTGTAAAGAAAACTAGAAAAGCACACAGAGAGCGCAGACAATAGCCAAGGCAGCTGCAGTCTCTACGTTATACTGTCACCGCCTGAAAAAATTTTGAGCTTTCTTCGTGGAGTTATAAGCATAATTACCCCAATTGCCCTTATCTTCTAATAGTAAAAAATCCTTTAGAAACTTCGTGGATCTGGACGGTAACCCAGATTACCACTAAAAATTAATCATTGTTAGGTTAGATTTCTGACCTATCCTGAAAATTTCGTCAAAATCTGTCTATAAATCTTATTTTAAATAGAAGTTACTGACCAATAAACAAACAATCAAACAAACAAATGCTGCCAAAAACATAACCTCCTTGGTGGAGGCAGTATCATGGAATTCAAAGACTTGAGAATCATGCGTTAACTCCACCTCCAAACATGTTGCATAATACAGTCAACTTTCACCTTACAGACACCTCTCTATTACGGACACAAAAAAATCCCCGACTGAAAATACAAAGAAATGACTGAACCTAACTCCCACTATAACAGACCATTGCTATTACGGAAATGCGGACACCACGTGAGGTCCCATTTGAACAGTTTAATTATTTAAATCTCGATAGAACGGAGACATGCTGCATATAACTGTCAGATTCTACGCAAATGCATTTCATTGTTAATTACGTGTTGATGTAAAGTTGGACTTGCCTTTTGGCGTATGCCGTTGCTACAGTGAAACCTGTCTATAGCGGACACCATAGGGAGTGAGAAAATGTGTCCGCGATAGAGAGGTGTCCGCTATAAAGGGGTTGTCCATTTTCCTTCTGATTCTTGACACAATACATCCATTAAGGCTCAGATAATACATTTTAGATTAATTGGTTTAGGTGGGACGTAAATACAGACCACATAATAAAGATAGATTCCATGGAAGAAGAATTTGTTGTTGGGCATACTCCGAATAATATATGCAAAAGTGTTTCGCTTTTCCTCACTCTTCCCAATTGCTCCATGGAAGCAGAGGTTATTGGCAAAAGAGTAAATCGTGGTGGTAGCTATGAGCTGGAAACTCTGGTTCAATATCATTTTCTTGGTCCTGCAAAAGCCATAAACTGGTTAGAAAAGAAACTGGAAGGAATCGTACAAGAGATGAATTGTACTGCTTCTAGATGTTTAAAATTAAACAACTGGTGAAAATCAAATTTACTGCAGTTTTTTTCCACTGTCCGCTATATAGAGGTTTTCCAAGTACAAACTTCCATTTGGGAGACAGAAAAGGTGTCCGCTATACAGAGGTGCCCGCTATAAACTGTCCGCTATAAAGAGGTTTTGACATAAGAGTTCGACTGCAATTCAGTCCGTTGATAAGAAAACTGTCTGCTATTGAGAGGTGTCCGCTACGTTGATTAGAGAATCACAGAAAATGAAAAGACTGATTCTCTGTCACTCTGAGTTTTGTCCCAAAGCATTCGTTAGACATAACGGAATTACATTGCAAACTACACAGATATACAAGTAGATACAACAAAAGGGGGCATTATGCAAAATTACTATGAATTGTCTTGGGGCTGCTATAGTTCATTTGATAATACTTGTTTACTTGTCTGCATTTTTAAATTAGCTCGGAGCGTTTGTTTTGGAGGTTATTGTTGTTGCCTTTGATGATCTGCAGCTTTCCGATCCACAGAGGTTGCACCTTTTAGAGATGTTGCTGTATGGTTTGGCTGAGGTAATAATTGATCATCGAATTCGGTAGTCTGAAAAGCACGAAACTCAGAGTAACAGAGAATAAGTCTTTTCATTTTCTGTTATTTCGATACATATATACATATATACCGCCTTGAAAATTTGCGACATTGCGCTAAAATCATACTTAAGAGCTTTTTTCGAAAAAAAGTTTTTGAAATATGATTTTAGCGCAAAGTCGCAAATTTTCAAGGTGATTGTCAAGTTTTGTACCACAAAAAGATTATTCACGTACATATATACATACATATTACGAACTGTAGTACACAATTGTTGAATATTGCTCAATATTTCAAAACGCGTCGAGCATATTAGAGAAGAAATAATAATAGAAAATGGAAAATTCGTTACTCAGAGTTTCATGCGAGATGGACGATCTTCAGAGAAATGGGTGTATTAATTATACATTCTGTGATGACAGACTAGCCTTGCTACGAAATACTACAAATAGACTAGCCGACTCCAAACGCAAAGAAATGATACGAATTTTCAAGGTAGTGGATATAAAATCAACGCAGAAAGAAGTTTATCCTATGCCGACTTTTTGGACGTCACCCTAGACCTTACAACTAGTAAATATTGTCCTTCTCTAAACCCAACAATAAACCACTATACGTAAACTCTCAGTCAAAATACCCTCCGACCATTCTGAAACGGCTCCCGGCCTCTATAAATCCATGCATCTCCTCATTCAGTTCCAATCAATCATCATTCGATGAAAACGCACATATATATGAAGCTGTACTAAAGGCAAGTGGTTATGACACACATCTACAATTTGCACAAGACATACCAACAGCAGCACATCAAAGGAGAAATCGGAGAAGGAACATCACCTGGTTCAATCCCCCCTACAGCATGTCCGTAAAAACTAACGTTGGACGGACATTTTTATCTCTGATCGACAAACATTTCCCTAAAACATTGCCACTCTCCAAAATATTTAATGGTAACATAGTTAAAGTCAGCTACTCATGCACCAACAACATGAAAACCATCATTAACCAACACAACCGAAACATCCTAAACAAGACAAAACAAGCCAACTCAGGACAACCGACTTGTAACTGTAAAGACAGAACAGAATGCCCACTACATGGACAATGCCTAAAAAGTGGAATCATTTTCCAAGCTGAGATCACTATCCTAAATGCAAATGAAGGAATAATTTAGATAGGCGCTTGCGATTCAAGGACCGGTTTAGGAGCCACAACAAATCAGTCAAAACCGGAAAATACCGTACGGAGACGGAACATTCCAAGTACACCTAGGAACTTAAAAAAGCAAGGAAAAAGTTTTATTATATACTGAAGCATACTCCGACACATGTTCCCCTACGGAAATGGAAGAGGCTGCTGCCACCTTTGCCTTGAAGAGAAAGTAGCTATTGCGGAAGCAAACAAATAGACTTTGCTTGTATCTAAGTGGCGTCACGGGAATAAGTTTCTTGTCAGTAAAATAAAAAAGCCCGGTTAACACTTCGTATATAATATCAATGTATAATTAACGAAACCCATTCGTCTGAAGATCGTTTATCTGGGCTGAAACTCTGAGTAACGAATTTACCGTTTGTCGTCTATTAGTGTTTCTTCTCTATATACATACATACATACATACATACATACGTACATACATACATACATACATGCATACATTCATACATATATACATGTGTACATGTATACCAACAGATGTTACTATTAATAATCGGAACCATGAAATGAAATTACCTGAACAAAATATGTTATCTGTTCCTCTAATTCCATATCCACCGTTGACTCGTCGATAACTCTATATCTTATAAATTTGTGTAAATCACATTTAGATGTGGTATTGCTTGCATTGTGTTTCTTTCTAAATACTACTATTCTACACGAAGGCATGCGATAACAGATATGAATACACTGTATTACACTAAAAGAATACAGGGTTTTAAGGGACAGTGAACTCTGATACTCCAACGGCTGCACAATTTTAGCAAACGTTCTCAAGTCGGAAGAAAAGCCACATATTTCTCCAAGAAAAAAAGGATTTAAAATAATGGAAAGCTGTTTCACTTTCTCAAGGAAATGCATTTCTATGTTAAGACACTAGCTGGCCCCTCTGTATTACTCCTTCAGGATTAGAATTAGTAAGGGCGTTTATGTATAAATGACTTGGGAAAGTCTCTCTCCTCATATAAAGCTACAGTGGTACCACCTGCACATTATTTAGATAGATAGTTCTTAAGCAATGATCATGTGGTTTTATGACTTTCATCTCCTGCTTGGCTTTAAGACAGAACGTGGGAAGAACATTATGTACCTTGTTTTGACAGATACAAAATTATTTATGTTTGTCAGATGTTTCATGGATACATTTAGGCTTTGCTCAAATATCAAAATATACATCTTTATCCAACATCTGCATTTTAACCATAGCTAGTGGCATTATTGTACGGATATCTCTTTTAAGAACGCGAAAATGCCCCAACCAATTCTAGATAATGATACTGTTTTGATCACAAACAACCAATGTTACCATGGAAAAAAACACCAAAGACAAAGGACAGTGTTTGTCATGAATTCCTAAAATGTTAACGATTTCGTGATTGATGATTATGTGTAGACATGTTTTTGTGCGATATACCGTAGCCATTACGTAGGGACAATCTCAGGGTGTATCAAACAACAATACAAGACGGTCATGGTTGGAAATGGAATGGAAAATGGAAACGTAATCAACAGCGAAAATAAACGGTTGTTTTGTTGTTTTCTATTAGAATTCCCTACAAAACTATTTGCTAAAGTTAGACCCAGGGGCTGCACATTGCCACACCGTCCCATTGTCAATACATATTGTATTGTTAGGCGAGAGGCGAGAGTCAGGCTCTCGAATACTGGAGTGGCAACCAGCGCCTTACCTCTGCTCTTCTGACAGCCGAGTTACATGAGCTAGATCTGTGCCACTAGAGTGCTTGTGAATCATGTGCCGGCAGGGCAAGCCCCTCAAAGTGCTGGTGAACAGTACAGTGGCATAATCAGACGGTGGCACAATCAGATAGGCAGGATTAGGAGGGACAGGTTGCCAGAAGTGTTTGGGGGGAGCCCATA
>JANTCA010091329.1:0-13228 GCA_024741275.1 Chironex yamaguchii
GGTTTATATAAAAGCATGGAATAACTAGCAGAATCCATGTAATATCTTGATTTTGTGATGTATTTGTTTATATAAAATCTGGAATAGCCAACAAAGGACTGGTTCTTTCTTGCAGTACTGAAATGTTGTTCGTCGTGGTCTTAATTTTCAAATCCATTTATAATGTTTTGAGTTGTCTTGCAGACAAAAAGACAAGCCCCAGCAAAACCTAATCTCCTGGTGGAGGTAATTAGTCCATTTGATGCTTGTACTAGTTATTTTTTCTGGGGTTATAATGTAACAAATGTATTTAACAAACGTTTGATTGACAAAAGAGTGCAAGGAACATCAAGGAAGCAAAAGGACATACCAATGCTCTCTGTGATCTCTAAAGTGAAAAAATTCAAGATGTAAAACTTGAGAAAAGGATAATTTATAGCTACATGGTGAAGTTAGGGATTCGCTTCAACCTGAATGTCTTATCTTTTGTGGTCCTAATACCACGAATAAAAGCAAAAACATGCTGCTCCAAACCAAGCATTTCATTTATCAAAACCGCTCTCGGTCATATGGAAACCACAATCGATCCTCAAAAGAACTCTAATATGTTGTTTACAATCATGAACGTCTTGTTTTTGTAGTAGTAGCTACAACTGATAAATACTGAATAACTAAGCTTCTTAACATCTTGATAAGTACACGGTGGTTTTTTAATGATTATATAAACTGATATTCATGTTTGTTTTGATAAATATTTGTTTTATTGGTCTTATAAGTTAGTTTGCATCGAATACTTTTAATACATATGTTACTTGCTTGCAACAGTCCAAAATATTAATATACTTGCACTCTAAATGTTTAATATTAACATATTCGTTTGTAATTTATCTGTTGACATCCATGAAACTCTAAAATGATCTCTACAGTATTAATGAGTGAGGTAGTTATCGTAACACTATCTTTGTCCCGACCGATTGTCAAACTCGATACCATCTATCCATTAGCCAAAGAGAAACATTGCACCCCCTCAGAGCAATTTGGCAAGTAAAGGGTTAAAAGGCATGGCCTATTCCCTGTGGAAATCTGCATGAACCTTAATATCTATGCAGATAACGTCTAGAACCCAGCTTCCGTTGTCCTCGTAAAAGAAGTTGTCAAATGTTTCAAAAGTGCCAACCTTGGGTCATAAGAATTTCACCAACGATTTTGTGTCTTACACACGAGTATTTATTGGGCTGCAAAGTCAGGTTCTGTTAAGAAACGGATTTTTCTCATTTTATCAGGTCTAATCGTTAACTTACCATGAAAAAACTTTCAGACTTAACAGATCATCTATCCTTGCCATTTTCACATTTGTACTTAGAATCAAATTTACCTACATCGTCAATCTTACGATTTCATTAAGCGAATGACGTCTTGAAAGAGTCCAATATCTAAAAATATGTTTGGTACTGAGGAGCCATAGAGCCCTGAAATTAGAAATGGCGGATGTCATTCAGACTCGCTGTCAAATATCAAGTGTATGTTATCATGCTCTTTTGAATATTAATGCTGATTTATTTGTGATTAGGAAAAGGGTGTTATCAAAATCACAGCGTTTCTAGGTATAATTGCTACTGCAATCTGTAGAATGCTATTGTATAATTGTGATTACAATACTCTTTATTTCATTTTTGCATGTATTAATTTTTATTCAAAATCTTTCTATTTTACTAGTTCAAATATTTGTTAGTGCCAGAGTAAGATCTCGTTATGATTATCCTCCACAATTTAGAATCCATTGCAATCTTCGTTCATTATGATTTAACCAGCACTTGTAGTCTATCACTTCCCTTGCTTTTTCTTTCAGTCTTCGTGTTATTTTCAAGATTTACATGTCAAGCGTAATTATCATACTTGCACGTACAAATTGGTATGGACAACAGTGAATAGATTGCAAGTATAAAACACATTGGCTAAAGAGACCACAGTTGTGGAAAATACTGCAAAAGTTTCCAGACTGCTTACAAAGCTGCTAAATGTTCTTTTTTATAGTTCATTTGACACGTTTAAATTGTTTTCTTTTCAGGAGACTAGTCCTGTAAAAGCATAATACAAGATAGTATACCTCACAGATTCATCTTTTATGAAATAGTTTAAAAATCTTTATTGTCTTCAACTTTGTTGCACTCAGTATGTCAGTTTGATTAACCATTCTCTTTAATCTCAACAGGTAGCGATTACACATGGATGAGTATTCGAAACCATGATAATATCCACAGTGAACAAGAAATGATTAACAAAAATAATTCGTAGAAGCAAGCAAGATACAGGTAGTGACGATAATGTCAACTGGATATAAAATTACCACGATTCCTCTCTACTCAATAGTCAGCTTTTAAATAAGAAAGCGAAAAATGGAGGCTGTTAGCAGACATTGTAAAGACAATGATTGCACTACACGTGCTGTGCATGACATGTGCTTCCCTTAGAATTATATAAATGATCAGTAAATTACAAATGGTTCGAGTCACTAAAATAATGACAGTAACTTTAATTACACAGTTCTGATAAAGTCGTCTTTGACATCTAGAGCAAGTTTGAAGCTGACGAAATTTATCTGTACAAAATGTTATTTCCTAGATGGGGGGAGTTGAAGATTTTTAATGGTTGAGAAGGCAGGCATACGCTGAAATCAATTTTTGCTGTTTAGTTAAAATAGACTTTTACGCACAAGGCATTTACTTGTCACAATAAGTATATATTAATATATTTGCATATGTCTGTCAACAGCTCAATCCTCCACGTTTATTAAATATATGTAAACTTGAAGAAATAAACGAAGACCTCAAGACAAAAACACTTTTAAAGCATCGAATAATTATTTCCCTTGTTCTTTGAACAAGAATTATTGGAAACGCTTTAAAAAGTTTACTTTAAGTTTATGCCTATATAAACGTAATAATATTTACATATATGTACATATACGATTTACGATAGCTTTGGGAAACCTTTAGCTTAATTAGCATTTTCTTTTTTATAGCTTGATATCAAAGCTCGGTGCATTGTCCGTTGCATCGCCCCGTTGAGGTGTTACTTACAGTTTGCGATTGCCTAAAGTAATCCTGTGCTTTATTTATCAATAAAGACACCAACTTTTTAAGAACTTCGGTAACTATCTTAACGGAAATTAATATATTTTGTCATAATTTAACATTGCTTACCTTTAAAGTTGAATTCTAAAACTGTGTCTTTACCTCGAAGGATCACACTAACAGTTAGCACAAGAGAACTTGATTGCCTTCGTATAAAATAACGCCACCTGCTCTTGGCATAAAATTTAGATATCCAAATATTAAGCTTAGATATGTTATAAGTCTGTGAACACGCTGTCAATTACTCATTAAACTTGTATTAGTACAGTACGATTTAGTCATTAACTTTATAGAGAATACAGCATGAAATCACGATCCGACTTTTTAGCTGATGAATTGCCAGGTCACTGCCCCTCGTGACAACTAAGTCACCACAGACCATATAAATTTACTGTGTCATTATCTTAGTAAAAAAATCATCAGTCTGAGTGTTGTCAACATCAAGGTTTTCCAACCACTAAGAGGATAGGAACCAACCTTTTCATTTAGAATACAGTCACATGTGGTGAGATTAGAGTTGAGATGTTGACGATTTGGTCCATGGACACGTTGGCGATAGATTCACCTGCCAATTCCGTTTTACAGAAGTTCATTTTCTGTAGAGCTTCTTTAAAAGCACCTTTCAATGTTATCAATAGACCTGCGATTTAGATATTAGAAATAAATTTTGTTTCCTCTGCTACTAACATTTGACTAACTTTTCATTTATTCATTATTGGATAGAAGAGGACGCTGTACGGACGCGGTCAAAGAGATGCCAAGTGTGGACATTTGTCTTCTCTTTGTTAAAACACACGACACAGCAGTTTGTTAAAGCTCCAACCTTTCTTTGATTTCAAAAATTCATCGAGGCTACTTAGCTAAACATTTAAGTTGCCAAGTATATTTGAGTGCTTAGCAACTTAGCAGTACAGAGGAGGGGGAGTGGGAGCATTTGTCCGAAGAATTTTCTGTGCTATCCTCTATTTTTTTATAATAGAGATTGTGCACAGGCTTGCAATTATAGAGATATTCAAAACTTCTGTGCTTATGCGTGAGTGTCAACAAAAGTAATTTTATTAAAAATGCGAATTTCTCATGTGTTTCATGATGTTTCTTCTGTCAAGAGTGGCAGTACGAATGGGCTTTGAATGAAAGACTATTACACAGCCGAAATTTATGTCTATTACTGTTGAAACAATCTAAACCTTGAGCATGGAAAACAGCATTGTCCCTAACGAAAATTTTCTATGCAAAACCTTGCTTCGCGACAGTAAAGACATGGACTAGTTGCTTAAGAACGGGTACTAAAAGATAGATATTTACATTGGCGATCTGGTTTTCTCTTTTGAATAACAATTCATAGATACGCTTATGAATAAGAAATAAAAACTTTCACATTCGCGATAACTATACAAGGGCTTCAAATCTCAGGATAGAAATGATTTAAATGTCGCATGATTAAGACTATGGAGGCCAGTCTTGATGCTTAGATCTTTTTACTTCTTTCCCTAAGTCACGTTGCAACTTTTATCTTGCATTCAAGCCATGATAATTCATCAGAGTCCATTAACATTCAACAAATGTCATTTTAAACACCCCAACCTGTTTTCAAAACTAGTGTTCAATGCACTCATTAAGATAATTATCAACTTTGTCGCAGATGACTTGATAGGAATTCAAGATAATGACAGATGCATGAATTAAACTGGTTCCAAAATTCATGTATTGGTAAAAAACACAATTTGCCAACTCGAGGCATGTATTCTTTTAGCAGCAAACATCAATTTAAATGTAAACAATCTAAAGAGAAGCATAAACTAATTACTGATACCCATTCAAATTAATCATTCACCTTATTAATTACCCATTAATTCACCAAATGAGTGTTAAAAAAATCATGACCATTTGACATATATTTGAAGAGACCAAAGTCAACTGACATATACGTTTTATAAGAACCTATATTTTGCAAACAGTGGGTATTGCTTGCGACAAAATGAACTACGTTGTAAGTGACCATGGTTGTAAATATCAGACTTTGATTCTCTTTTTAAACGAGGAAATGGAAGCCATCCACAAGAATGCAATAAAATCCAACCTTAATCTTTATTGCATGACTTGTCTCCTTTACGGTGTTACAGTTAATTTCAAAGTGGAGGTTATTGATGCTTCATATCTGTTTTGTCACCCTCTGCTGTTTCGGCGAAAGAATACCCATCTAAAATTGACCAAAAGTGTGAACACATTTTTCATAAAATATCTTTTGATGAAACATTTCTTTGATTTTTTATACCGAGAAGGTTTGATTGGACAAACGGTAGCTTTTGAACAGTCCTTACTAACATATCTTCTGTGAGAAAGTGTTTATTCACACTCATCACTTCTCTTACTTTGATCCCTTAAATGATTTAGATATTAATTGGAATACTCCTGCAGCCATTGAAAGTAATCATTGAAAAGCTTCTGCGACTGTTGCCTAGATTTGTTTTGCGCCCCTGAGGTAAATATTTTTTCTTTATTTGGATATTCACAAACCAATTCTTGTAGTCAGTCAATTTCACCACAACATAAACTTCAACAAGATTGTCAAAGCGTGATTTACTAAACAAAAGGAAATAAACTTTCACTTATGTTGCCCTTCACTCCAAGAAAAGGAAATAAAATTCCTCATTGATTGTACAGTATAATGAATGTCTTGAGGATTCAATTTTAGTCAGCAAACGTGTGAGCTTAAATATAGTGATTATACTTTCCGATCTTAGACCACCTACAACGTGCATCTGGGTTTCTTCAATCGTTGTCACACAGTATTTCACTTTTGTGTGCACAGATGTTCCAGTAAATACGACATTATAGGCCAACTTATAGAAAATTTTATACGTAATTTAGATGCTGAAGGAAGAGTTAAGCGTTCTTGATTCAGTATTTTAAGTACGAACTAAACATTAAAAATGGCTAAACCCATCTGCTGACAACAACTGCTCAGTGCGTAACTTGAAATAAGCTTAGGGTGGTATCGTGGACCAAACAGTCACGTAGTCAATATGACGTCAGGTTTTGTTAGTGAACAATCAGGGTGGGATTGCTAAGAGTAATTTCTCTTCTATTGAGCTGTTTAATTAAGTTTAAAAGGCGACAGATTGTTGTGAGACTGGGTTTATACCTCCGGCCGTCATAATCAGAATGAACAGTCTTCTGTTTCTCATACAAGACCACCCTGTTTACTTGTATATCTACAAACAGTAATAAATGGATGCTTTGTAGGCACAAAACATATGCTGATTGTAAGTGCATAAGCCAATAGGAAGTTAAGGATCCAGATTAAATCTTTTAGCTCAGTATGAAAGACGTACAACTTCCAGTTGGGAGACCGGTTTTGTCTTGTTTCATTTTATTTGCTCCTTGATCTTTGTGATCTTAGCAAACATCTACGCGCCCTCTTTGATACGAAGGTTGGCGACCTTTTTGTCTACATACATCTGTTACTTGCTAAAGCCCTAGTTGTCCTGTAACGGTGACTAGGCATCCATTCACGGAGGTTGTCCATTCAAGTGGGTCTTTATTTATCTCTTCTATGTTCAACTATGCCTTTAAGAACGACATTCTCCTTCTAGTTGATCTTGAACGTACGTCTGTATTGCCATATTGCAAAAACATTTGTTCTCCTCACTGTTTTACTGATGGTGCGACATTCAGCAATGTTTAACATTAGTAGCAAGATGAACATATTTAGAATTTTAAGTCAAGTTCTTAAGCTCAGGTTATGTGAACGAATTTCTTGGTGCTCCCAAAATAATGTCTCTCCTTGTCCAATTTTCCCTCTCGAGTCACAATTCGCAGTTCAAATTTGTACTTATCAAAGTACCCAGATACATGTATCTTTGAACATGTTCTAGTATATAATTTTTGGCTTTTATGCAAATTTGTTCGGTTTTTTTACTGTGCTAACGGTAGCTGTCATTGTATTTAGTTCTATTTCATGCCTATCATAACTCGTTATTATTCAAGTGACTATATTTTAAAAATCTTATACCAACTAAGTTCGTAAACCGTGTTCTCCGTATATTTAAAGTTGTTGGTGTTTAAACAGTTCATCTAAAGCCCCTTATTTTTAAAGCATCGCGTACTTGAAATTAGGAAATGTTAAACAAAATGACGAAAGTGATGCAGCATTGTCGTACCCTTTATCCTTTGACTTCTTTTCAATTTTAGTCTCTCCAGCTATAACTGCCGCAGTCTGATTCCAATACATTTTTGCTATAACTCGGATTTTGTTATCTTGGACACCTATTTATTATAACTATTTGAGACAAAGGCTTTTATGTACGTAATTCAAAAAGAATACATTGGCGTACTATAACAAACGGTTCTCTCTAAAGTTGTCTTTGCAAGAAAATACCGTCTCTGGTACTTCTGTTTTTTCTGCATTATTGTTGAGCACGAGGAATGGTTTTCTCTATCATAGCAGCAATCTTTTCAAAACATGCAAGTAAATCTGCACATCCAATTAAACTTGTGGTCCGAAAATCTCTGCAGTCTACCGCTTCCCAACTTTGGGCAGAAGAATGAGCTAACTTTGAGAGAATTGCTCTGAAATCGATCCAGTTTAACAGGGCCTGTTGTCATGTTTCATAATATTTGGAATTCCTATAAGAATTACGTTTTCAATATGTTCAGCGCGAACGTTATGTATAGGAATAGCTTTCTTAAAAAAGATATCTGTTTAAAAGATATCTATTACTTTTTTAACTTCATGGAAGACATAACTTTTTGATAATACTGGAAAGTACAGCTGTTTGTCTAGCATACCACGCTCGTGAATGGCCAAAGAAACCTTGATGGATCTTCAGTGATAGAATGATGAAAAAGGTGTGTTAAGTTTAAAAATTTCAGTTCAGATCAATTTTAGTAAAAAGGTGTTACCATACTATGCTATTTGGAGGAAGAATGATGTTGACAGAAAGAAGAAAAATTCTGAGACTGCAGCTGAGGACCGTTGAGATGTGCGACAAATAATGGTATATCTGTACAATGATGCATTATGAAGTGATATCACCTAAAACATGTAACATAAAAGTGTAAACCTTTGAAAGAAGAAGACTAAAAAAGAAAAAGTTCATTCGCCAAAATGCAATTTACAAAGCCTTAGACATGCGTGAATAATTTACTTGTTTTGTATTGGTCTCCGCGTGAAAATTGCGATATCCACTATTTCCGAGATTTATAAACAGGAAGAATACGAGGCAATGTCAATAACAAGTAAAGAAAATAAAGTTAAGTTAACAAAACTAAAACGCACCATTCACTGCTTAGTAACTGAAATGATAAAATCATCGACTAAAATGTGAACTTTGACATGTGAGAACAAAAATCAAGAGAGCTGTTTAATATAAACAGAAATTATAAAGAGAATTACTAAGACCATGTTGACTAATATCATTCGATAACCATAACCTGCTTGTTAAACAGTTTCAAACTTGTTAACATTCCACATTGATTAACAACTAAAACAGTCTGTACAATTTCAATATTGATGCCAAGGGGTATAAGAAACAGAACAACTTTGCCACACTCATGTCAGCTAGAACGTGAAACAAAGCTGCCCTTAATTTCGTGTCTAAATGTCCCGAGCAGTAACTATATATTATGCAACGAAAATGAGTAAATTACATATTAGATGCCGAGCGAAAAATATTTACCTCGTATCAAAAAACATAATGAGCAAATACTCGTCCCAATGTGTAGTCTACTAAAAAGGAACTACTAATATAAAACAACATTCTGCCTTTACTTCAGCAATGTGAGTCTATTAAACGTCACAGATCTACACAATAAGCGTCAGGCGAGAAGAGTCGTACACGAGTCATTCCCTAAAGAAACCCAGTATTTGCCACAAAAACAACATGAAATCAACCCTTTCATTTGGAATGTTTAACGTTATCTCAAATATTTTATCATAATCATTTCAATGCAAGAGTGATTTTTGGGATTCGAATTGGCTGTGATCAGCCTTTGGATAGAGTATATTGTAAAGAATTGGGACATTAAGTCACCCTTTAGTCACCAGTCCTCCCAGTCCCACTCCGATAGTTCTCGTCTGTGCCCCAGACATGGGTCAAACTTTATGAAGAGAAGGGAATCACCCTACTAGGAGAAGGAAGCTCCACCCTAAAACCACTTGCAGCCTTGCATGTTCTCAACCGAAGTCGTGTACAAACCACATTAATGTTCTCCAGGTTCAATGTCCAAATAAAGGAGGAAGCCATCCAGCCGTTAAAACACAGCTCCTCGAATTCATTTTTGTTATGAGTACAAAATATTAGAACAGAAGACACGATGCAGCCGATTGTAAAAATTAGAAGACCATGGTTAAGTAACAGAGGACACACCACCCAAACTCCATCTGGAGCCTCATGAAGATAATAATGGCAATAAACATTCCGGCTTCAAAAAGGATCCATCCACTAAAAACATCAATGATAAAGTTGGAAGTGAAACAGCGGCTACACGTAACGCGATTCAAACTGAAGGCTCACTTTATCTTAAACAAATTAATTCATCAACATTTTGAATTACACAAGCTTCCTTCGGAAGAACTACATTGCTACAGGACCTTCTTTAGCGAGATTTGTTTTTGCACCGGCCAAATTACTCACAGGACCAAATGCGCTTATTTTAGACTCAGTCTTTGGGGTTGCTTCACTGAGAAAGTTTTCGCTGAGCTCAAGGGAAGCCCTGAGTGCCTTTTGAAGTTCACAATATCCCCATTTGCCATCTTTGTCATAATTAGATGTTGTTGCACACCAACTATGTCCCATTCCTTTTGTGGTACATTCATAGTACGTCTCCCCTTCAAAGATGAATGGAAAATGGCAGCACGTGCCGTATCCTGTTCCACCATACGATCGTACATGACAGGGATCTAAAACATACGTTGGTATTGTTATAAAAATGCGTATTCATAGATTGACGCCAAGTTACATAAAGGCACACAACACACAAACCATCTTCATGTTACTTTGAAAAACCATTCCGTAATTAGCACAAATAATGTTTGTTATTGTTTTAAAATACTTGTTTGTGATACTGTAAACAATTATTACCGTCCTCTAGTTTTATGAATTTTTCTTCGATGGAGAGTAAAAAATTTCGCTACCTTTTGTGGGCATACGTCGTTTTGGTATAAGCCATTAAATAACTACAATTCTTAAGAAATATTTGCATCCAGTTATTTATATTTAAAGCTGTGTTTTCATTGATACCAACCTATATCAACTCAATAGCTTTTTGAACTAATGTGAGTCCTTGGCTTTGTATCTGCTTTTCCAATTTATACTCAAAGACAAAATACTACAAAATACTACAGTACAATAGCTCCCAACAGTTTTGTTCTTACCACAACACAGATTCTCTGCGTATTACTACGACTCTTGACAAAATGTAAAAGATACTTGATTGCAAAAGTATGGTGCAGAAAAAACACAAGAGATAAAAATGAGATCAAAGCAAAGCAACTTAAAAAAACAGGATTTCCATAAAACTTTGCAAAATCAGTTAGTTGAATGCAATGGATTATTACTTATTAGTCTGGATTAATCATTCCTAAGCAATTATAAATGACAAGCAAAGTAAGTGATGGTGTGTTGTATATATTGTCAACAATACATACCTGTCGAACACCGACCAACTTTGATTTTGTCGTTGTAGAAATCTATTTCACACGTAGCATAGTTGTTCGTATGATCACTTTCACCGACAATTTGTTGAGGGTTGATATCCAGTAGCAAAGAATAGTTTCCATCTTTCAAATCAGTTAAATCTACCCACTGGCAATCTATAGTATATTTGTAATTATCTGCGCAATTCACAGAGATTCCTTGTCGACCACCGTTGGTACAATTGTATACTTTCTGATAACCTGTTTCACAGCCAGTATCTTCCAAACAAAAACTAGCTTTATGACCTTCGGCTACTTTTCTTCCATAAAAGTCTGTGTTTAAAAGAAGGAAAGAAAGACTTAAACACAAAAAAGTCAGAGGCCATTTATAATGAGGCAGAAGTCGAGGACAGTAAAAAGCAGATAGTGTCAACAAGTATTGTAAATTTTTTCTTGATTAGCTAACACTGCATTTCGTAATCCCAGACAACACGTTTCTATTTCCAATCTAGTGAATATTCTTCAACAAGAATACAGAGCTACCTTCAAACCGAGTTTATGAGAAATTGAGAAGCAATACTTCCTTGATTTGAAATTTAGAAATACTACCATCGCCACCGCTCTCTTCATCACCGGGTCAAAATTCGTCGAACTGTTTTGCCTTAATCGTGTCGATTTCCTGCAAGGCTTCGGATGTTCGAAAATTCAGTACAGCCACATTCTAAATTTGTTTCTATCAGTAGACGAAGACTGCCTACCCCAAACACTCCTATCAGTCTCCTGCGTTGTTCATAGCTACTCTACTACCTGTATGTAATCTCCATTATTTACAGGCGACGACTTCAGTTATACAATCTTTCCATAATTACAGTAAATCGGCTGATTGACTATTGGTGATCAGCTGCTCAAAGGCAAATCACTTTAAAGTTATTACCAAGTAGTTTTTCTTAGTGAAACATTCTTTATTCAACTCAGGCCGTTAAACTATTACACATTTTTTACTGTCATCGTACTGCCAACAGGCGATTAAGTTAGCTCAAATATAGTTATATGTTTCGTCTTTGTGCTTCCTAAAGTTTGTTTTTAAGTTTATACAGACTATGTTTAAAATGGTCATCCAGTGTGTTGGGTTGAGTTGGCCCAAAGAAGGAGACGCACAAAGGAAAGGGCCTGGCGACCATAGCAGGGAAACGTCATAACCCGTTCATGCCAACGAAATTCCCACTGTCATCTCGGCCTTCGCACTCATCTTAGGGTACACGAAGTCTAGCAAAAGGAGACCAATATTTGTTAAAGATGGAACCAATGAAACCAATTAATTTTCTGTTGGTATTTCAAGTATTATCTTTATTTTGTTCGCAATCGATATCATAGTTCCTAACGACTTCTCATTATAAAACCGTAACGCCATAATAGCCTAAAATTAAGTATCTGATAAAGATTCCATTAAAAGTATGAACTTACCAATAATATCAAAATCAGCAAATCTTTCCATAGAGTGGTAATGCTTGTGACATGAATGCCAAATCCAGCTACTTTGTCTCTTTGCAGGTAAAAATGCAGCTGTTCCCTTGTTCATTATTCGTGCGGAAAATCTAAGCAACTTCCTTTTATACTTTTTGGAATAACTTTTAAGGTCTTGGTAAGCGCTTGATGATAAGCATTTCTCATCTCTTGCACAAGTGAGCTCATACATTGGCACTATATGTAAGCTTATTGTCGACTCTAATGCTTGCAGATCGACGACTAGGTCAGGATATGCTACAGAGAAATGGCAAAGCAGTTTAACTTTATCCAACAGGGAAATAAGGGAGAAATATAAATAAGAAGGCGATTCTTGAGTCTAACTATAACTATCACACCTAAATCTCCTTTAAAAAGTAGTTGAAGAAGTTTAATGCAGTATGATATAATATTTGAAATACATAAAACCATGTTAGGTACACTGTAGCTTGAAATAATTATTTAGAGTAAGGTTGTTAAGTGTACTAGCATTTCGTCGAAGTGCATTTCATGTAATATTGGATGTGATAAACGAGTGTAAGAAATCAAAATATACCACGAATTAAGTAGTCTATTTAGAAAGGATAAAAGCTAGTATACAGAAAAGTGTAGCAAAAACAGTTTCATGCAGAATTGCTAGTATAATATAGCATAGAACGGTACAGTATATAGTACAATATAGTACAGTATAGTAGAGTATCGTATCGTATCGTATCCTATCGTATCGCATCGCATCACATCGTATAGCATAGTATAGCAGAGCAGAGCAGAGCAGAGCAGAGCAGAGCAGAGCAGAGTGCAGCACAGTACAGTGTAGTGTAGTGTAGTATGGCATAGCATAGCATAGCATAGCATAGTATAGTATAGTATAGCAGAGCATAGCATAGTATAGCATAGCATAGCATAGTATAGTATAGTATAGTATAGCATAGCATAGCATAGCAGAGCACAGCAGAGCATAGCAGAGCATAGC
>JANTCA010091330.1:0-34232 GCA_024741275.1 Chironex yamaguchii
TGTCATTGTGAATCCGCCATTTTGTCTCACTTTTCCGACAATTCATAATGGCCCCCGTAACCATGAAATCGTTTATGGGACGTTAGTTAATAAGTGAACAGTCTTTTTGTGGTACAAAACGTGAAAATCGCCTTGAAAATTTGTGACATGCTTAAAAGCTTTTTTCGCCTGGCACTTTTGAGAGTATAAATCGTCAGAATAGAATGTATAGATATATGGCAAAGTTTTTATATGAAACATGTAGCAAAACTAAGCAATCCTAGACAAGGAAGGAAACAAAGAAGAGAAAATAAAGAAACAAAACATTATTGGAAGAGTCCAAGTAAAAAACGAAATCATTCTGCCTACAGAGTACTGGTTTTCTTGTTTTAACGTGGACAGACTCCAATACACTAAGATGAAAGGACGATCTTTTTCCAATTATCAAAAAATTCTCGTCCTTATATATTTTGGCGCTTTCTGAATTTTCTAGTAAATGTTGTCCTATGGCAAAATCGCATGTTTTAGCAGTCATTTTCACTTTGCATGCGCGAGATGGCTGTTCTCTAGGAAGAATTAATTGTTGGCGTAATGTGGCTGGAGTCACTGAGAAGTGCGACCTAAATACCGAGCTTCACATCGGCACAAAAATTCATATACTACTAAGCTTTTTTGTGTGGTAGGTACACAATCCTTGTGAATGGATGGCAAGATCTTCCTAATCGTGAAAACAATTCTTGGATTGACAGCAGAGAATCACGTAACTACAGCTTTGTTATTAAACTGATGCTATTAAATTAGTCTCAGTTTTTTCCACCAAAAAAGATCCAACCATCGATAGAACATTCTGCCTCCTTGCCTCTCTCTCCCGCTCTCAAGTTAGTCTTTTTGTAGCATACTCGTTACGGAGCGTAGCTGATTCCCATAATAGAGTCGGGGAATTTACTAGGAAGTGAATTCTTTATGAGAGTGGGCTCCCTTTACCTTGTCTCACCAATTGTATATTTTGTTGTACTTTGTAGTGACGCAGATTCGAACTCAATAACACTGGATCGTCGTCTTCTCAACTATATCACGTCGGCTCAATCTCGTGCATCTATTACTTTGCCGGTGAACGTGTTCGCGGTTGAATATGATATATTCCTGGCCGACACTAGGCATTATACAAGGGTGCTAGTATACTTTCTTGTATAAATATAATAGACACAACCGAGTGAAGCTAACTGAGGAAAGACAATAATTAAAGTACTGTGTAGCATCAGTAATCATGCCATATGTCATGTCAAGTTTTGTGAGCTACTGTAAAACAACTTAAACTTCAGGAAACGATGTTCAAATCAGCTAGTTTTGTGACATACCAAAGTAAAAAAAATTCGTGTACTTTTACTTAACAAATTGCATTAAAACATTCATTTAAAAGGATGTTATCATGAAGCAAACAATTAGAAGACAAGAACCGACTGAGTCACGGTTGCCTTAGTGTTCGTGTCTAAAGGCATCTCTGTTATGGAATGCATGATCATAATTCTTAAACTATGGCATTCTTTTGATCGAGTTTGTCATAAACAATGAAAATGGATAAAATGTTTGGAAGTCTACTTTTCGTAAAGAAATATGTAACTACGGGCAATGATATAAAACCGATTAATAATGCTTTGTGGCTTTTTTTCATTTTCTCTTTGACTTTTTTCAGTACTTTTTAAAATTGGCTAGTTTTGATCTAAAGTTTGCCGTAAACTTTCTTTCCTGACGATTCACACTCTGAAAAGTGTCAGACTCAAGCTATTAGGTATGTGTATAGCGCAAATTTGCAAGTTTGTTTTAACGTTTTGTACCACAAGAAGATTGTTGTAATATATATCTGTGACATACAAGATCCTGAAAGCAAGCAATATTTTGCAATCCTTTCAAACCAAGTGCACATCTGTGCAAAGTTAACGATTTCATGATGGCGAATAGACACACTAGTACTTAACCACATAGTATTGCAAAGAAGAAAACATTGTTATTTTTAGGGTGGCATTAGGACATGGTTCTGCATTCCATCTCGGACGAATTCTCTTCATTTTGGAAAGTATCCTTAAGTAAAGTGATTAATTATTATCATGTTCCAGCTGTAGGCGGACCAACTCCCTTTTCTGTACGTGTTCGATGCTCTACCTTGCTGTATAAATTGGCATGAAAACTCTGTCAATTGCAATTAGCGTAAGCAGATGAAGAGTTTAGGGCCATGTATATAAAATCCCTATACGTGTTTTTATTAATGGTAAAAAATTCAATCAGAAACTCGGATGAGGCCATTTCAATTTTACGTTAAAGTTCAAATCACATAGAAATGGTACTTCTGTAGTTGAGACGAATGAAAGACAGACCATGGATCACTGCTTTTTGAAATCTTGACATGTTCATGATGGTGCTTAAGATCTTTTTCGTCACCATGTCAAATATTCGAAATTTTATTTCTGGATACAAAAACATTCAGTATTTGGCCTCTGTGTGATGACCTGAAGTTAATTGCTGTCTCCATTAGAACAATCATGGAAGCTATACATCCACCAACGCATCATCCCACTCCTTGATGTAACATTCTTTTGCAAGCAATATCTACTTCATTCGTTTATGTTCTTTCTTCTTCTGCTGTTGACTGTGCAGAAATATGTATTTATAGCATATCCCAGCACTCAGTTAAAATTGTTTTACCACTTATGGCAAGATAAACAAGAAGATTTTTAAAAGTGCTTTTTAGCACAGACACTTTTACCTTATAATTACTTTATGTTGCTCACAACGGAAATAAACGTCACCAAGAACTGGATTGATTTATTCGTAACTAGACGCATCATGTCAATGAGCAAAAGTGAAACAACTGTTTATTTTGTGAGCTTTTCTGAACTTCTTTGATGTGACTTCTAAGATCACTAGCTGACTTGAAATAGCTCCTCTGTAATTGCAAATGTTTTTTCGTAATTTATTTAGAATTGTATACGTATGTCTTATGCAGCAAGCAACCGATCCTCAGCCGGGATTGCTCCCTAAATAACTTTGTTCCTTTCCATTAAAGAAATTATCAATAAACTCTGATGGTAATCTTAAGTTAATATCGTATTGTAGTGTGCATTAAAAAAAACACAAAACAATTACTTTCCGCTCTTTGAAAATATTAAACGATCCAACAGCCTTTTTTCCCCTACCAAACCATAACAAAATGTAAAAAGAGCAGGTTTTCGTATCTTGTCAAAGTAAATTCATCCTGATTTGTACTATATCGACTGTTTATATTCTTTAGCATCAATGTAAATACAAATCATTTGATATAAAAGTTACCATTGACTGACAAGTAGATTTTTCCTACCTAAGGTGGCTTTCTTGTTTGGGTTAGTTGACAAGCAACTTACTGAATTCGGAAGGATTTTGTTTTTTCTCTGTCTCTGTCTCTCTACACCCAATCAAACCAATTTACCTACGATCACGATCTTGTCTTTATAACGATTAAGAATTTAATTGCTTCCCATTACGTATCTATATCATTTATTTCCCCATCCATCTGGATTTTTAAAGTCAGCAGGTCAACAAACATTTGGATGCAACTATCATCCTTGTTACTAACTTTCAAAGCAATTCAACGTGTATTTTCTATTTTATCACTTGATCTTATTTTCAAAGAATAGCGAGCTGTCTGTTGTTTGATTTTTGATGTTTCTTTATTCTCGATGTGGTAATGGAAGACGTTCCGAATTGCAGCTTTTACGAAGTTGTCACCTTGGCAACGGCGCTATTGTTATTCTGAGAACTTTCCCCGACTTGTCATCTTGCTCCAGTTGAAATCCTTTTTTTCCTTGTAAACAATTTATTGGTCTTTTCTCTGAGCTGCAAGTCGCCTAGTCTAAGCGAACTTCGCAGTCGATCACTTTTCAATCATAAAACAAAAGAATGTGACCACTACAATTAAAGTGAACGCCTGATTCTGTCGGACCCCACGTTTTCTAACAAAAAACCAAAACAATTACAAATGTATGTAAATGAAGGCCAAAGACGTGTAAATAGTTAGAAAATATTGCCAACCTCCGTGTAGTCGTCGAAGAGAGTGGCGTTCGTCTGTGACTTTGCTCGTTATCTATGCAGATAAAACGATAGTAAATAACCAAAGATTACAAATCCAAGTTTGATATGAGAAAGTTCAAAGCTGACGATCTTTCTCTCATCCGATAAATTTATTACTCTAATTAAACCTGCGCTTTTTTTCGATATCTATTGTGCAGTAGTCAGGAAGAGTTTTCATAAGCCGCCTTGTATGATCCTTGATAATTTCTTTAAATCCACTGGTACACCGAAGGGGTTCGTTTAACTGCGACGATAACACAGGAGGAAAGTTACTCCGGCGATGGTTTTGGCTAGTCAGGCGATGGTGAGCAAGGCAAATGGACAGAAAAACAGAGCAAGAAAGCAGGTAAGTACACATCCTTAAAATGTGAAAGGCATAGTGTTCGTTCTTTATGATTTTATTTTAATCCAGTTCTTTCACATAATGATTTGCAAGTCTTGGCGTCATCTTCTGTACTGCAAGCGTCAGGGCAAAGAAGGCCCTGATCACTAATATCGTACACTCTACGCTGTGATTATCTTCCGTAGCTTGACAAACTGAAGTGAGCCATGGAAGACTTGTGTTTGCTGGTATATTAAGGCGACGGGTACCAGTTTTTGACGTGGAGGTTTGATGACAAACCGTCGAGAATTCAATGTGGACTTAACGAGGGCTTTTTGAGCAAAGAAATGGTCTTTGAGATTTTTTATACTGGTGGCTCATTATCTTCTTGATATACACCCTCTCTTCGCTTACATTGCTAAAACAAAAGTAAGACAGGCCACCAGTCAGTGAAAACAAACCTTGAAGAGGGATAAACCATGAAAAAGGGGATCGAGATAAGTCGTCTGGAAGAGGATAGGTAGACCATGGTGGGAAGATTAAGAGAACGTACAGGTGAAATCATAAGTACTTTTACTGCTATTAATCCAAAACTACAACTTCTCCATGCATACTTTCTAGAACTAGATGTTATGTCAAATATCTGCAACATAAACTGGCGCCTCTTAATAAGCAGGATTCGTATCGGTGATTTTCCTATTAGAATTTACTGGACAGCATAAAGTGATGTCTAAGATTCTAAAGGTACCATCTTGCAGTTTGTAGAAACATTCAAGTAGTACAACAAAATTACTGCAATACTCACTATACCTTTGTGATATCTAACAGGAGTGAAGGTGACAGAGAATTACGAACATTGACGTGCAACTTTCATGCACTACAAGTCTTTTTATTCTCTGTCGTTCTGAAAGGATTTGTTTTATTTTAATTCTGAAAAAGTATCCCTAAGTATGTGCGTGCCTATCTTTGCAGGCCATAAAGTAAGGGTTACACTTTTTGAAGCCTAGAGGGAAGATTGCCTTATTGCCGCTACCGTATTATAAAACATGATAATAAGTGGGGAAAATAAGGAGTCACATGCAAAAGAGGAAATTTGACTACGCACGGCCGGAAAAGATGAGTTAAGTCGAATGTTAACATTTTCCCCTGCCTCGTTATATGCTTTGACAAGAATTTAAACGCGTTACTTTCTCAGCAAATTCTGTTTCGTTCAGCGGTAAAGCAGGGAATGACATCACTATGTTGTATTGGTGTTGATAAAACAAGTCATATTGCACCGCTGTGTGGTAGCTTGGCACAGTCATAAAGAAAAAGGATGGAAAGTTTCTCTTATTTTAACAGCTGTTTCTGGCTCATAAGAAACCTGTTGAATAAAGGAAAATTTTGAGTAAAAAGCTAAACAAACGAAAAGAGAACCTCTAGATTAATTTACGGAGACGTTGTAGCGCCCCACAGAGCTGAAATAGAGCAACTTCGCTGAGTTCCTTAAGGGATACCTACAGCTAAGCAATCAAGGATGGGTCTTGATGAAAAATGGCACGCCGAGAGTTGCAGCAGTGCACATTCATCAACACAGGATGCACAGGAGAAATTTTAGCAGTTTTCATCGGCTTTTGAGTGAATTTTTACTATAAGCGGATGTTTGACATTGAATGTTACGATCGAATTCATCGCTTCTCTTTTTAAAGTGAACTCTTTAAACAGCTTGATTGAGAGAAAACTTTGGATTCTCAAGCTTTTAAAATAAAATAAATTCAGTCGGATTTACTGCCAAGTCGTGAAAAAAATGTAAGCACTGGCAGGGTCTCTGAATTACAAAATTACCTTAGTGTACTATGCAAAAACGAACTTAAAATTTAAGTACTCCGTTTCTCACATGAAGTCGCGTTATCTTTTAGTCGCCATAACCAACATTTGTACGATATCAAAGTCAGTTTTGATTACTATTTTCGCGTCACTTAACTTTCTCTCGTACTGTAGTAGAATATGACTTCCATTTAATTTGATAAAGTTGATAGGGACGTGGATTTTCTGTGCTTAAGTAAGATTTAGTGGTAAGCATCGTTGAGTAAAATAACGCAAAAAACATCATTTCATCTTTCCTCTTCCAGCATACTAGTCAATGCAACGTATTCGCCGTAAAAATAGTTTCTTGTGCTGTTTGTTAGTGATCTTCAGCATTTTCACTCCAAAAGCTCAAATTCGTGGTTGCACTCATTAATCATCTCATTGATACATACGAAGGAAATACAATTGGGGTATTGAGAGGTGAAAGACATAAAGCAAGTCTGGATGAACAGGTGTATTCCATACACTCATTTCTATGGCAACCGTTTGAGTGAGAGTGATATGCATCCACTATTCCCGCCTCAAAAAACAATTTTGTCTCGTCTTTCTTTTCCGTAACATCCGATGTATTTAAGCATGAATGACAGCTGTTCTATTAATTATCAACGACTGAAAAGCCTTTTCCTATGGGCTTGTTTTCGCCGTCGGATGGTCTCGTTACAATTATTTTGCTGAAAGCTCTATTGCCATCAAATGAATAAAAATCTATAAGTTAAATGTCAAACTTACGGTCAATTCAAACAATAGTGAGCCTTTGGCCCTCAGCATAATCTTCTGCAAAGACGTTTTGTTAGAAGAAATGCTGTGAGACCGCTGAACACGAGATCTGTCTTGATTCGCTTTATACGTCTGACTTGTTTGAAATACATAGTAACACACTTTCGGGACAACGTTTCTAAACACGGTTCTAAACGTCCTCCTAAGGCAGTAGACAATAAGCAAAAATTAGTTTTTTCTTGCACATTTAGAGACTGTCAAATTACCTGCATACAAAATCTCAACATTCCTTTTGTACAAGTTTAAATTTTCAGAAAGGGAGCTTATAATCGTTAGTGATTTTTAAATGGAATAATGCGTTATAAAAGAATAATTCAGAACGAGTGTGAGTGGGATTATAATAAAAATTAATTACGTCGCATCTGCTTTATATACTAACTTGTTCTTTGGTCTAAGTTTTCTTGAGCCAAATGAAGCTGGTTTTGTACTGAATAAGTGAATAGTGTAAGGCCAAATTTTTTTAATTCTTTTAAAGCAGATTCAAAATTCTCTGCATCACAGTGGTAGATGATTTACTCTCACTTTTTGAATTCGTAAAGGTAGTAAGTCATTCACATGAATAAACTTCTCATGTTTATTCAAATTAATTTCCGCTTCGCTTTCGTGTTTTTACTAAAAATAGGTGACTTTCTTTGCGTGCAAACTCTTTTTCACTGATGATAATCATCAAAATCATCTTTGTATTGTGCTGTGGTCAACTGACAATGATAATGCATTTGCCCGGTCTGTGGTCGGTCGAATAGCAAAAGGTCTTATGACGTTCCGTCTTTTAGCTCTGTTGTATGAAATGCTCTCCGACACTTAGTTTGAGCAGCAGTTATCCTAACTATTTAATATTCATCCATAGAAAACCCAGTTAATTAAAACACTAAGCCATTGAACTTCAGAAGAAAGGCTGAAACTTGAAGTTGTTACTCTTGAATCAAAACGGTTACGTGATTTCCTTCAAGGCTGCTATTGTACTGACCAAGACGTTCAAAACGAGGAAACACCCTGTGAAATTAAAGGGAATATGACATTGAAATCGAAAAACGGAGGAAAAATTCCTTATAAAGTACTGTAAATTAATGTATTTTCCCATGAGCTGAGCAGAAAAATACATGAATTAAATATAAACAGAAATACTTGCCAAAACAGGAATTAAACTCTCGCAGGATAATATACAAAAGACCGGAGAATAGACCGGAGAATAGATTTTTCTGCATTACTACACTGCAGGCTGTTAGGCCTCTTATGTTCATCTTCATTTAAGGCACTCATCATTAAGTAAAAACTGTACACTACACTCTTATATTTGTGTGTATAATTTTGGTTGCATGACATAAAATCAATTTAATATAAGCGATGCATCTTAAATTCTCACGTATCAACGAGATCACGTTTATTAGTAAGAACTGAAGAGTAAATTTACTGCTGATGAAAACTAAAATACCACCAAGCAAGTGACAAAAAAGTATACGAGAGAACTTTTCCTGAAAGAAAATGTTCATAGAATAGCACTAACACTAGAAAGAAATGGCTCAGTTTCCATTATGATCAATCTTTCACAGAGACGAGAATCATGCGCCCAAAATGAGGCTTTAATCGAGATATATATATTAGTGCCTCATTATTGTCTGCGATCTATAATGCTGCATAATTTCCAATATATCAAATATATTATGGAGACGTTCTAATTACACTGATAGAAGTAACAGCAGTATAATGTTAATTGTTAATACGCTGTATTAGATAGGATTTTTATCTTATTTGTCAATCTAGATCAAGATATAAGATATATTAAAGATACAAGTTATTTAATAGTAAAAATCGAAACCACCACATGTTTATCACCATCCTTAGCAGTTGAACTGACAATAGGTTAATTAAAAATTACTCATGGAAGGGTAGAAAATTGTTCGTTCATACTGAAAAACTAAGAGTTTACAGGCGTTTCCCACTAAGCTGCTTAAATAAGCAGGAGATGCATGAAATATAGTTGAGAACCCAGTTCCTGGCTTGAAGGTTGCAAGTATTTCTGTTCTTTCAACAATACCACCGTGTATAGTTACCATTGTTGCAATGTTTAAAAGCGCTGCATGTCATCAGAGTTACCCTCTCAATGTAGTGCCCTCTCAACTTTACACCTTAATGTTGATAATGTAAAATTCATAATGACTAACATCGCGAGATTCTGGACAGAGTTAAATAAAAAATCATAGAAACAAATAAACTCAATCAAAGCAAGAACACTGCATCGGTGATTGATTGGTTTGAGAGTATCGAAGATAAGCAAAAGTGCAACTTCATTTGCTTCGACGTAGAGAAATTCCACTCATCCATTACCTAGAGTGTCCTACAAAGAGCACTAAACTTGTCAGCCTTACCGATGATGAGAGAAATATAATTATGCATGTGAAAAATTAGTGTTAATCCATAAACAACAACCTTTGCTAAAAAGGGTGATATAACACTCGATCTTAAGATGATGATGGCGCCGAAGCGTGTGGAATAGTGGAATGTTACCTCCTCTTGCAACTGAAGGAATTTAGGATGAACATAGGGCTCTACCGAGATGATGGACTAGCCATTTCAAATGCAATAGCAAGAGACACATCAAATAATAAGAAAGAAATATGCCGTATCTTCCATGAAAATGGACTACGTATTGCAATCGAGGCCAACAAACGGACTGTCAACTTCTTGGGCTTAATCTAGACAAAGTCACATACCAACCGTTTACAAAACCTACCACCACTCTGCAATAAGACAGAGTAATTAACCTTCAATCACTACTGCCTCTCCATAGCAAAAGCACTTGATGAATATGGATACCAATTAGTTCTTCACTACAAACCGGCTACAAGCATCAAAAGGAAAAAAGAACACAGAACGAAACAATATTCTTTGGTTCAATGCCCCATTCAGCAAAAATGTCAGTTACAGTTGTATGAACAGCACCAAACAAATCATTGACATCAATATCAAATCCATTTTGAATCTGATAAACCACGTCAACGACATCCCAGCCAAAAAACATGCAACTGACGACAAAAGAATATATGCCCACTCAACGGACACTGCCTACAGTCATTGGTGATATACCAAGCCAATGTCACATGTACGGGCAACAGCATTACCAAAACATACATTGGGCTTACAGGAAATGACTTTAAGACAACGTAACAGGAGCCATACTGCATCATTCGGACAAACACAACGCAGAAACTTCACTGACCTTATATCCGAACCCTTATTTTAAAGACCAAAACATTAACCACTCCATACCATGGTAAATACCCTCATTACAACCTCCATACAACAGCTCCAGCAAAAGATGCAGCCTTGTCTGAAAGAAAAGTTCCTGATCATTTACCGATCCTGCTCAAAAATTGGGTAACAGGATAAAACAACATGTTCCAGCCACTGTAAGCCAAGCATGAATTCCTCCTAAAGGAAAGCTATCTCGCGCTTGCAAAGCAAAATTGACTGCCAAAATATGCGATTCTGCCATTGACCAACATTTACTAGAAAATTCAGGATGCACCAAAATGTATAAGGACGAGAATTTTCGGATGATTGGCACAGCTAGATCGTCCTTTCATCTTAGTGTATTGGAGTCTGTCCACATTAAAGGAAGAAAACCAGTACTCTGTAGGCAGAAAGAGTTCGTTCTCTCATAGGACTCTTCCAATAATGTTTTGTTTCTTCATTTTCTCTTTCTTTATTTCTTTTCTTGTTTATGATTGGCTAGTTTTGCTACATCTTTCGTATAAATAGGTTGCCATATACATATAATTTCCTTTCTGATGTTTCATTCTTTGAAGAGTGTTAGACGAGAAAAGCGACAACAAAATAGCGTCAATACAATCTTCAGAGTATGTCAAATGAATTCCTAAAAATCTTCGACCATATACTAAACATTTCATCGAGAAGGACAAAGCTGTTTGGCATTCTTTACTCAAGATTCAGACCTAGGATTACGTTGCTGGTCTCTGTAAAGAAAATTCATTTCAGTTATTACGATAGATCTTCATACACCATTTATTAAAGTTGGTTGAGTAACTTTGCAAGGCAATTGTTTATTTTCTACATTTTCCTGCATCCTGCCAGCTGACAAAGGACGTTCAACTGTCATTTTCAATAACACTGACTACATTCAAAAGTGCTATGATCACCTTAGCAGTGGATCCCACACCAGAGTTAATCGTAACCCAATTAATGCTGTGAAGACCAGAGTGAGTAGAATACTTCTTGCCTTTCGGAAGGAGGACATCCTTGATAACTACCTCTACCACCGAATAAAGCCCAAAAGACTTACCTCTACCACGGTTCTGTAGACTACCAAAAGTACACAAACCAGGTATACCCCATCGTAGCTTACTCTGGAAGCCCACTCTATTCACTCTCACGTCACGTAGCTGATCTCCTGAGTCCCTACACAAAGATGAGGTCATATCATTGCAGTAACACGGTCGACTTTGCTAACTTCGTCCAACAACAACATGTCCAAACAGATGAAATCATGGTCTCCTTTGATGTCACGTCTCTCTACACAAGTATACCAATCGAAGATGCTGTAAACATTGTCGAAGACTTACTTCACCACGATGATTCTTTACCATCAGAAACTGCACTGAAGCCCTCAGATATCTTGGACCTATTGAAAGTACTCCTTACCAACACATGTTTCCCGTTTAACGATGACATATACACTCAAACAAACGGTGTACCAATGGGCGCTCCTGCATCCTCTGTGATTGCTGAAATATTAATGCAGGCCTTTGAAACCACAGCACTGTCAACTGCTGATCAAGCACCATCTGTTTGGGAAAGGTATGTGGATGATGTCTTTGCAATCATCAAGAAAGATCATCTAAATAGGTTCTTTGAACATATCAACAACCTGCATCCAAAGGAAAAGCAAATACTCTTCCTTGTTGTCCTAGTCAAAAGGCAACCAGATTGCATCATTTCTGTCACCATCTACAGAAAGCCACCTCTTACTGACCAGTATCGCAACAATGAATCGCATCATCCAGTGTCAGACCGAAACAAACCTTTTTGGAAGAGCAAGAGTGTCATATCCAATTTAGATGACCGTGGAAAAGAAGAAAGACATATACAGAAGATTCTCCTGTCAAACGGATACCAAGCAAAAGATGACGATGTAGCTTTACAAAAACATCCAGGCCCAACAACTATGCTGCTGAACCAGAAGCAGATTCTCTCAAGCGAATATGCCTTCCCTATGTAAAGAACACAAGTGAACAGCTAAGAAGGATTCTCAGACAACGCACATCCAGTGCTCCTTCTTCTCAACGTCCACTCTAAGAAAGATGTTGTCAAACCAAAGGATCCAGTCCCTATAGAAGAAAGCAACAATATTGTATACAAACTAGATTTCAAGGACTGTCATGCTACCTACATTGGTAAGTCCAAGTGTTCCTTGAGGCAAAGGGAAAAAAAGCACAAGAGAGCTGTTTAGAATGGTGGCACTAAACAGTATGAAATAGCTGACCACTGTTGGACCCATAACCATACTTTTGACTGGGATAACAAGAAAATTATAGACAAGGAAACCAACACAATAACAAGAAAAATCAAAGAAACCATCCACTCCCTACAACACAGCAATCACATCAACAGCATATCTTACAGTCATACAGAAATTTGGCTTCCAGCACTAGCAAAGGAAACAGAACACAACAGCTATGACGCCAATCTTCAGGACATCGCGATCCCTGTCACCACGGACGTCCGAAATAAAATAGCCGTATCAGATCATTTCTAGTAGCATGGTGATGGGAGAAGTGTCTCTCTACCAAAAAGCATACGACTCTTGCCATGATAAAGCTTCTATCTACATTTTTATTTCCTCTAATATCTAATAGTTGTATAAACACATTTAAACAGTACTTGAACACTGACGCATTTAAGTAGATTAATAACTTTCAATGCTAATTTTACACCTAGGTACCTCTGCAATATTAGGATAAGAAGGCGAAAATTAAATTTTATTACGTGCGCTTACCTTCTGGTGTCAATCGGTAGGCATGAAAGTTCGAATTGACAGATGTATCCCGTTCGGAATTCTCAAAATGCCTAAGAGCTAAGAAATCCTATCAAACTACTTGAAAAATGATGTCATTTATGTCGTGAATGAATCAAGGAGACTTCTTCTTTCTTTCCGTTAGCCGGTCACCCTTTCCAGGTATGGCGCTCCACCCTAATGGTTACGAGAACAAAGATTGATCGCAGCCTTAATGATGAAACTTGGTGATTAAAATATTGAGAACACAAGGCACTTTTTCCTTCATCACTTCTATAGTATTCCAAAGATTATCTTATCTACATTGGTACTGGTGGTTCTGGTAATGATTGGCACTACTAGTAAAATCAGGGTTGCTTGTACGTCTTAATTTGTTCTTCATAATTACTTGACATTTTTTGTATTTTCGTAAGTATACGGTTTGAATTAAGACCAAAATTCTTTATAAATGCAATATCAAGAGTGACACTTGGTGGAATTTCCAACTACCTTCGAAAACAATTGTGGCAATTCACGTCAAGTACAAATTTAATCCAAGTGATACCAAACACTCCTTTGTTAAGGCTTTAGTGATAACATTTTGCGTAGTAGGAATGGTTATCACATGATCTTCTTTTTAATTATACATTTCTCTAATAATTGACCTGCTACTTTTATACGCATCGTAATTATTATATGCAAAATTTATGTTACAGTCAACAATATCTTGCAACTTTTTTTGCAACATAACTTAAGATTGCGTAAGGTTTGCAGAACATCAATAAAATTAAACCTAAATATAATTTTTGAACTATTTTTTGTGGTACAAAACTTGAAAATCGCCTTGAAAATTTGCGACGTTGAGCTACAATCATACTTAAAAGCTTTTTTCGTCTGACACTCTTCAGAGTATGAAACGCCAGAAAGGGAAGTATGCGTATATGGCAAGCTTTTTATACAAAACATGTAGCAAAACTGGCCAATCATAAACAAGAAAGTACGCAAAGAAAGGGAAAATTAAGAAAACATTATTGGAAGAGATAATACATATTGGGCAAAAGTTAGTAGATTGGTTTCCGAGTCCCTTTTTGTAAATCAAAACAGTTACAGCACATTTTCAAGGAATATTTTGTGTGTTTCAGATTCGGCTAATTATGGCAGTAATTTGTAATCTTAAATGAGGAGACTTCTTAGACAAAATAATCAAGATTTGGTCTAAAGTACATGGGCTACCACTTTATAGATCTAACTGATGTAGTCACTTGTTGATATGAAGGAGGATTAGCATTAAAAAGAAATTGAGATTCATTCAATTTGAGAATCCAATAGAGAATGTCATAATGTAATTTTGGAATATGATGATGAGCACTCTTTTAAAATGATCAAGCCACTCAATAGCTGCAAATGTTGGTTATAAAATGTCGTCAGTGAGCTTCACAAACGATTTGACGTTATTCAAGAAGTTCTTCTTTATTACACAATCATGATCAATGGTACAGGAAGCTGACATTTGACAACTTCCCGCGCAGTTGATGAGCAACATATTGGACTGCTGTAATGTCTTGCGGGATTGCTTGCTGTCTTTATATGTGCCTTTGAAATTCTCGTATTTTCCTGAAAGAGCATGCACTAAAGAAGCAAAGGAATCAACCTCACCAAAATTTGTTATAATAACTATTATAATGTTGGAAACCTTTGTTTACTTTGCTTGAATAAATAACTACAAATCTCATTTTCTCAAGGTAACCTATAATTGCCTTGCCTGGTTACCAAGTAAAAAAAATAACAGCTGTAGTATACAATAGTTAATGAGGAGTAGTTCAAGGTTAGTCCATGGTTTGTTTCTACAAGTCTGAAACTAATTGAGAATATTTGAAACATTTTCTTTCTTCGTTGCTGCTAAAAATAGTTTCCAAAACTATAGTAAGCTCAAGAACATATGGACAATTATCCTTGGTGCTCAAAAGCAAGTTTAGGCAAAGTTTGTGACCTGTATTGGTCGAGAGCGAAGAAAGCTAGGAATTTCTACAGTTTTCAGGGAGAAGGCTAGAAAATTAAGCAGAATTGTGACGCCAAATGTAGTGAACTTGTTTAAAGTAAACTTGACACCCTGCTACAACTTGGCTCTTGAAAGAGCCCGAATTGACAATCAGATGGTTGACGTAAGTTCCTTTGGTACAGATTTTTACAGGTAGTGAGAGTGATATTGTGTTACCTGATTGTAAAGTTGAATAAATATGTTAGTCGGCTACTCTTAGCGTGAGATAAAATACAACTGAGTTTCTTAAGAGAGTGTCCTTGCAACAATAAAAGTGTAGCTTCTTTAGATAGTACTTTCTGCATAAATCGCTTTTTACTGTCTGACTTAACTGGCTTTCGTACCTTTTTGGTGTTGCTCATAGAAAACAAAGTATTTGATAGTCTTTGTCGGATCTTAAGCGCATATCCTAAACATTTTGTGCGCAGAGAATGCAGACGGGATTAAATACTCAGCTGAGTATTTAGCAACTTCATTGCAGTGTGGGGACAATTCCCGATGCTGCAGTTTCACAGGAACAGTACATAAGGAATAAAACATAAATATTTTAATTTAAGGAAACACCTTTTTCTATAAGAAAATGAATAAATCAACAATCTTCGTCTGACAAGATCGTCATCACAATACTTGATCAATCATGCATTACATTGGGGTACCTGGAAGACTAGACAATTACACATAGACGTAGCAAGCATATCAGAAATTGGGGGAGGGGGAAAAGAGGTATGCAGCCCTCCCATATTTTTTAAGCAATGCTTTGCTCTTTGACGAGCTGACAAAAATAAATTTACAGCATAGTCAGCCGCAGCAGCAAATTTGAGTTCTCAAGATTTTTAACAGTTTCTTTTTTGAGAGATAAATTTTTTGAATACAAGGATAAGTGAACGTCACATTCACCAAATAGTAATTATAGACAACCAAATATGACAACAAGGAGCTTATCATATTGCATAATTACCCAAACTAAAGCGATGTTTATTCAGGCGATTATAGGAAGTTCTTTAAAAGATGTAAATTGTGAAGGACGGTGAAGAAAACAAGTGACCACAACCAGACAAATAGCTCTAGCTGGCTGACAGGCATTTGACCACAGAAAATGGATATGCAACCCTAATCCTTTTTCTCTGATTGGACATGAGGCATCGCAATAGTCTACGTCTATGATTAACAAAGGCAGATCCTGAAATACATACATCCAAAGACGATCTTGTTGTTTTGATTTTTCAAAATTTTTTGTTTGTTTCTTGTAGAACTACAGAACTAAATACTTTTTAACATTTTTCAATATTTATGTGTTAAGCATAAATCACTTTTTGGCACATGTGGCCTATGTCCTATGCCTCACACCGGCACAAAATTTGTAAATTAGCATACTTTTGTATGTGGTAGGCAGTACGTCCTTCTGAGTTGGTTGTAAAATCTTGCATTTACACAGACGACATGTGGAAGTACAGCCGTAAAACACTCCCAATATCCAAACGGATTAAGTGATGTACGTTTTGATGTAACAAAATTTTGAAATACACAGAACGCTTCTTTGGATCAAGCATAGGGTCTGAATTGAAGGATACATGCTTTTGCAAAATAAACTAGGAATTAAGCTCATAAAAAGCATACGACTCATGTCGTGATAAAGCTCCTGTCTACATGAGTCCATAAAGTGAAGAATTCTCAAGATAAATTAAGAAATTATGTTTTCCGGGTGACCATAGCAATGGAACATAAATCCAACTTTTCTATAGACAGGGATTTTGCTGAATCTCCTCACTTCTGTTTAACTAGTCCATGGCCTTTTGCATATGTTTGCCCCTATATTTGCATATTTTCCCCTTTTGTATATTGTTTTTCTTTCTTTCCCCTTGTCCAATAGCAGGTTTGTTTATGCTTTATTAGTCAATTTTGCAACTAAACTTACAGGGCAAAATTGGCACCCCACCCATTACTTTATTCGACTATTTTATGTGAACCGTGTCCTACGATAAGCTTTATAGATACATTTATTACATAAAACTAAATTACTCCAAAATTATTTATTTGTTGAGAATTATACATGTAAGGAGAGAGAAAGACTGAGACTGAACAAACATAAAAAGTATCAATCATTAAGGAGACAAAGTACATTAAACTTATGTTTAATATTATACATTTCAACAATGTTTTTAGAAGCAAAAACATGAAGTATTGCAATATGGCATAAATTGATTTTTAATCAAACATGTGTCTACCAGGAACCATGTTTTTACCTTGTTATGATCTTCATTATCATTTTATCGTATAAAGTTAGGTCAAAGACCTCCATGTCAGCATCCTAATAGTCGTAATGTGCCCTTTTCATAGGGTGACCCGGGAGTTGGGTGCTTGCTTAATTGTTTGTCTTGGATTAGAGACAAAAATGCAATAGAAGCAATCAGATTACAGTGTAAGCTAATCTCGTTGTGCTAAGCTTAGCTGTCTTATTAAATTAAGTTGCATTGAATCCGTACGAAACATCTGTTTCAGAGACGTAACTTGCTGAGTTCAATCTGTAGATCTTTAAAAATCCTTTTAACCCAGCAATTTGTAACATGAACACGAAACACTGGTAGAAGAGCGTAGGTTGTCCTGGTTTGACCCAATATCCAACTGATGCTTTCGCTCAGGTTAAAAGCTTAAACTTACTGTCAAAACAGAATTAGTGATGAATAAGACGTCCACTTTTCTTAGCAGTGTATAAATGATACCGTGATGAAGTAGGAAGTTAAACAATACAGATTGCCTCTGATGATTGCAGTCGTATATTTGAGAAAACTTTTCTGGCTCTCTTTGGATAGGCTGTTTACACTAAACAATATATTACCAATACATTTTCTATAAAATCAAAGTTTATATAAATATAATACGGTATAAAATAGAAATCAAATCGAAACAAAGAGCCGCAAAGATTTATTTTGCTGCTCTGCCATATTTCATATTGTCTTGTATTGGCAAAGGTTTCTGTTTGCATTGTCCTGCATGTGTCTTGGAAATTTTATCTTCTTTCTCAGATCCTTTAATTGAATAGTATGATTTCTTGCATCGGTTAGTTTTTGATGAGTTGATTTCCAACTGTCTGATCATCAACTTCTTTCGCCTCGTTCAGGTATGAACAAAATTTTGGATTTTCATGCTTTGAGACTGAGAGAAGAACAGCTTCCCTGATATAATAGCTACAAATGTCATCATTTTAGACAGTAATGCTAAGTGTCCGATGCAAATGGTATTGGTGGGTTATGATGCACAACTTTTTTGCTTTGATTCTGTGCAACCTAGGAGTTTCCTTTTTCATACATAAGAAGAATTGATTACCGGAGACAATATTGCTTAAAAATAATGATAGAATTATAACCCAAAAAAATTATGATCACAAGATCATTTCTTTCCAGAGACCGTCTGTACGACCGTCTTTCCCTAAAACCGAATAAAAAATATGAACATTAATGATAGATAACCGAGAAAGGAGATATTTGAGCATTTCAAAGAGCAAATCTTGATAAGTTTCCGAGAACTTTCCAGGCTTAAAGTTGCAAAAAACTCGCGAGCAGACTGGATTTATTTTTATTCTACACGCTACTTTTCATGCCCGTCTCATCAAAAATTGAACGTGAAGTCTCGGTTGTCATCTTTTTTTTTGTCAAGTAACAAGATAGGTTGTAGCTATTTGGAAGGCAAAAGAAGATAGCATTTTCCCCTTTCCAAGAATTGGTTAGGTCGGGACTACTTATGACAGGATATTGTAAGGTTTAATGCAGAAACTAGGCAAGAGTTCATGATTATGATATTGATATACTGAGATCAAGTAAGACGACATTAAATCTATTTGAGAGCAGTGACTTAACAGAAGGGACTTTAAATTCTCTGTTGTCAAAGTTCAGTAAGTTTTCGTTAACTTTATATCGAAAAGATTTGTCATAAAGGTATATCATTTAGTTGATTATGTAGAATAATATTGGCATCAAAGTAAAGCAGCGAACGCATTTAATGGCAACAGAGTTTACAGGGCAACTATTAAAAATGAAAGGTATTAATGCAGATATGTTTTACGCATATTTAACTTTTTTTCAACAAGAGTTTGACACAAAGTGGAAAAATGAAATGTGATTACCTTGCCTTACAAGTCACTTTGGTTTTTGTTGATAGTTTTAACACATTTTATTTTGGTAGGGACATTTTTAGACTTTTTTAAAGAAGTGTGATCATGTTCATAAATGCATGCAGCAAATGATGAAGATTGCAAATTGGTACAATTTTGATACGAAATTGTTTGGACGAGAATTTTTTTTCAAAGTTTGCGGCATGGACTAGAAAATAGCAATATGGCTTTGTTTGCAGAGAAAAACATTTGCTAATTTTTTAGACGTCTTCCGAATAATTGAAGTAAATCATCCTTTAACAAAAGAAATTTTTATACGAGCAAAATACACTTAGATGTATACTAAGATGCACGTATAGTAAGCTTAATCAAAAGCCATGTCAAACTAAGAATCAACAAAATACTCAAAAGCAACTACGTCGATTGATGATATCGCAAAGCCTACCATTAAATTCTTCCAAACCCCAAATATTATCAACTTTACAAATTTATTGTATTTTTTTCCGGACAGAGGTAGGTAATTTTAACTTTTTCTGTCAGAGAAATGGATATAACTGACCGACGTAAGATTTTCAAAGAGAATAGAAAATAAGTTCAAAACTGCGCTCTTTGGTTTCCTCATCTTTCGTGAAAATGTCAAGGATCTGTTGACAATGCCTTGTGCCTGTAGAAACGATACAACACAATTGTACCTGTCAATCTACTTTGCTATTGGTTTGCTTCCTTTCTTTTGAATTCTGCTACCATTCCCGCCATGCAGACTTATACTTTTGGCTTAAGTTGTCTTGACTGGTGCATTGTTAAAATAAAAATTCATGGCTTCCTCATGTTTACTAATGGAGTTCCTAAATGGAGTATGGCTTTTGTTGCAAGTACACAGCTATATTTCTTCTATAGGTTATACTGGTAGGGAAATGGAGGTCTAGATTTACAAGGTACGAAAAATAAATATTTTTACCAATTGCAGAGTAAAGTATCTGGATACTCCTGTCAAGTTAATCACCTATCTGTCACGTATGCCTGTTGATAGAAATTTCATATTTATTAAGAGTTAACAAGACAAAATCTAGGTCATTTCCAAGACTGTGAGGCTATATTTGTGACAAACTCTAAGCTAGTCTTTTAAGTGCTTTTCACTAGGGTTGCAGGAACAGAAATTTTGCAATTTGAAAAAGAGAGCAGAAGGGATATATGTAACAATTTAGCTAATGACATTTACAAGGTATAATTTGGTATCATGTTCCCCCAAATGGTACAATAATAATGGCCTAGTTGTCATTGATATATACAGTGATCAAAAGTAGTTATTTCAAGTGTATTGTATCACCTGAAGGCCCTTGACCTCTTAAACATATTGTAAAGATAAGGGGTAGAAGAGAATAGAGACAGTTAGCTACCCATCCTACACTTTTAATAATATTATTATATCTCAGCAACCTTAACAGGGGCCTACTTTAGTTGGAATTTTAAAGCCTGGTGGGGTACTTTGTATATGTATGACAAAGGGCTGTACCAAGGATTAAACTACCTTTTTCTGAGTTATAACAACATACAAACAGGGTGTGTATTTAGCTTCAAGTTTTGAAAGGGCACATTTTTGACGTTACTACAACAAAACTTTTTGGCTTTTATTTAGTGTGTCTACTACAAGATCTTTAAAGCTTCCGTTACTTAACCCCCTAAACCTCCACACGCTTGCATTTCACTGGCAGACAGATGCAGGATTTTCACATCCGATTAGCTGGTGTCAGTCACTATCAGCTGCTTTTGCCCTTCGGAGTCAAAGGCTATGTTTTCTGAGAATGTAAAGGGCTTTGTCGCCTAAAAATTTCAAAGACTTTCCTCCAAACCTCCTCATTTAAAGTACTCTTCATTCAGATCGTCCCCTCTCTGTAGCATCGTCTTGCAGCTTAATACTGTTGCAAACTACCCAAAAGACAGTTTAATAATCGCAACTGGTTGTGCATTGATGTCCACCGAGGATCATCTCCGCCATGAATGCTCAGTCCTACTGGATAAGACTAGACCCAAATGCTGTCAACCCGATATCCACAAGTAGGCAGACCCTAATCACCCGTGCCAACGCGAGCCGCACCCACCACAGGAAACATGAAGAGCACCATTTTGGAACATGCCGAAATTGTGGAGCATACTGAAAAGGGGATAGGAGCCACCAACAGCATTAAAATTTGTAAGATAAAGCCCCACTCCTTGGCACCATTAACTCGAATGAAAGTAGATTGTCACGCTCGTCCAGATTTCTGCTAGCCCAACTACATGCGAGTTACGTCATAGGTCTTAATTAGTCAAGTCTGGGATTTACACAATTGTACAGGACTCTAACCCTAACTGTGGAAGTTCACTACACAACACCGGACAGCTCTTCGATACCCGTTCAAACCAATTGACGCTACCACCAATGGACCTTTGGATAGACCTGCTCAAGGTGGCTTCTGATTTGGGTCTTGCCCTAGAACGTCCCGCATCCCCTAGTGACTACCTGACCCTAGACAAACGGACAGGGCAACCACGAATGAAGAAACAAAGAAAAATATGGAAAAAGAATGGAAGAAAATAAAGAATAAAACTTGCGAGGGGGCATAAACTACTTCAGCAAATGAAGGGGCACAACAAGCATGTTTACAAATGTAATTATGCTTCTTAATGGGCCTCATTGCGAAAAATCGTTTCAAATATATTACAGTTTCAAAGATTTAGAAACTTTGTCAACAAAAATTTGTCAATGAAAAAGAACTTGACCTAAACAAGGGATAAACTGGCCGTTTTCTTATTGTTTTTTAATTCTTGTATTCTGCATGAGGATGTTAAAGGAAAAATAACCAACGTTTTCAAAGTAACAATCATTCGCAGAATTATTCTACTAAATATTGTCTTTAAATCCAATGACTGCAGTAGTTTACGAATACATCAATTTAAGATGATTTCCATACTAAATGTTTCTACGTCAAACTTATGACTAGTTATATAAAAAACAATTCTACGATAAGTAACGTCTCTTCGTGCATCGGATCAATTTGTGTAACAAATTACAGCTAAAATCATCAAAATGATAACCTGGATTTAATGTCAAACATTAATAAATCAATTTGGTTATTTGTTGACACTATACCATAAGCAAATATTCAAAGTCATGAGTATCCTTAATCTACTGGCTTCCCATCTTGAGAAAAATTCACTGTGTAAAATAAATCAATTTCAAAGTCATTATTACGTTTGACTTGACTAGTTCCATCCATACAAAATCAATCAATACAACATCAAATGTAATTATTTAAATATTATCAAGTTGGTCTACTTTACGCTAAAACTACTGGTATTTTATCGAAAGCAAAAGTTCGTAATATAATCAAAACAGCAATGTTAAAATTATGATTATGATTAATCTCACGTACTGCCATCTAAAGAATCAATTCAAAGCATTGAGTATTTGTATCCAAAACTGTATTAGTTGTCGTGATCATTTGTCAAGCTATCCATGTTTAATAATTCTAATATTGATTAGTATTACTCTTTAGACCAAAGAATTTCCATACAATTGATAAAAGTCGTAGATACTCCCTAGCAAACTTCCTTGGTATGTCAGTGCATTAATTAACCTTTTCGACATTTTCTGTTGGACATTTGCTCATTTAACAATCGAAATTGACATTTTGCAATATTTTATGATGTCAAAGCAAAATATAGGAATACAAAAGGCGTATTATGGAGATAAAAACGTTTAGACACAGTATTACAGTTAGTCATGTGCAAACAGAGCCAAGTAACAGTTACTGGTATATACTTAAATGTATTAAAGTGACCAAGGCAAACACGAATAACATTGAATTAATGAGCTTTCCTCTTACCCGGAGTTGGGATCCTAAGTCGTAATTAAAGGACTTCGCTAAGAAATCGTGTCAGAATAGCGCATTGGCTTGAGCGTAGCCTACCATATGTGAGGACTGCGAGTTCATTATCCCTCGCCTCCTTCTTCAATGTGTGTACATATAACTTAATAAATCAATGCTGGTAAATACATTGCGAAGTGCATGGTGTGATAAGTATAAGAAATGAGACCAACCAATTTCATGCTATCACTACTTTCATGTTGCTTCATTCATCAGGTAACTGAGCGCATTATAGTAACAAACGTAAACCATAGAAATTGCTCCAATAATGCTTACAGTCCAAAGTTAATGAGTTTGATTTATCAAAGTTCAGTGAAATGCATGGAACGTCTTTTCATATCGAAACTCGGTAAACAGTTTGGATCTTTTGTCTAACGGAACTTTGAAGGACACTGAGAATAGTGACAGATAGAAGTAGACAAGATGGCTCTTCGACATGAATAGCGTGAAGCAAAAATTTAAACCATATTCGTACTGTATGACTACAAACTGGAACTGAGTTAAACAACAGCGAGGATAGCCATTTCTTGCTGCAAGTATGTGGTTAACAATGAATCATGCTATCTCAAATAGTATAATACATCGTTTAAGCAACCAAATGTACTTTGGTAGTTCAGACCCATTTTGTAATAGTGGTATTTAGGGTTTCGATGCTTTCCATGAAGATTTCAGAAAGCATTTCATTACTTTTATTTAGTTACTCCTTCATTGTAGGTTGCTTTATGCACCGTACGTGATTTGGGGAAGATTCTAAAACATTCAGTTTTAGTGTTGTAGTTGCATGAAGTTTTGTTTATCTTGCTATTTGCATTGTGTTTGCTAAACATGAAGGAGTTATGCCTAGATTATCCTTTACATATCTAGTATACAACTATAGTTCATTGTCATGTTTTTTCGTTCAAGCTATCGTGCAATGTGGTGTCTGCGTTTCCAAATTCCAGTATCTGCAGGGAAATGCCAGCTTTGTTTTCAGTTGACATACTAGGACTGTTAGCGACGGGGTGGGGTTGACTAATACGACCAATTTCAGTATATTTTAGACCTCTATGCTCTTTCTCTTATGCTACATATTCTGTTAGCGTGGACAAGGATTTAAACACCTTACTTTTACAATTTCCCTGTCTTGACTGGGTTTATTAAACTAAAAATGTTAGTTAAAGCAAGGATGCTACTAAAACCCCTTGACATTTTTGAGGTCATGAAGCCTTCCTTGGAATCTTCTGTGCTCTGTTTAAAAACGAGGTATACGCCCATAGAAACATTGTGTTAATCAGAACGCTTAATTCCTCAGTTTTTGCCGAAATATTATTGTATAACACAGCACAGATAACTGCAGACGAAAAGTCATACGTCTGGGGTCATCAATAGAATTCTCAGATAACAAAGCATTAGATGTTCCATTTTTCAAACACTTCACTCTATGAATAGTGCTGCCAAAACCTGACTTTCAGTTTCAATAAATGAATATTAGATTGTAAAATTTGTTATCTTCAAACGTTTAGTTCAAAATGCGTCCTATTTATTTTCCACAAAAACCCTTGAGTTATTATGTGTGTTAATGCAAAATGTGTAATATAGTTCCAAGTAAACACGCGTATTTTTATATGTTGATAGAGGGTCATTACAATGTGGTCAACGACTCTACAGGCAAAAAACCCATTCACTTGCTGCAACAAAAGAAACAGAGCGTAAGAAATAAGAAAAGAAATACAACGCACCCTAAGCAATCTAGGGACTCACTTGGAGACATGTGGATCCGTGTAACCACCGAGGTCTGAATGTTGAGGTGTAAATAGCTGTAGCACATTCTTGTAGTAGACTCGTAATAGGAAAAGTACTTTTCGAAAAGTAGCTCAGAAAATGGTTACAACAAGAGACAGGGTTGCAACTTGTATAGGTAGTTGCCAGTCCAAACCAATGTTAAGATAACTAAGAAACTTTTCAGCCATATTAACAAGTTACGCTTTTATTGGATGATGAGTGATCATCTGGTATATAAGTGTACAAGTTTGGATATAGTCCACTTAAGCACAAACTGTCTTTCCCTCAAATGGTACATAATATTAAAAGAGTAAAAGGCCTAGGGCGTTAACGTGCGGTTAGTAATCAATAATGTGACTCTGTCCATGATGCATGCATTAAAAGGATGGTTAAAATGAACAAAGATTTGTCTCATGCACACCAAAATGTTTTTGAACTGAATAAATAAAGAAATGTTAATTTTGAATCGCTCTAATTTAATTTTGTCGCAGATAAATGATTTTTCCTGTAGCGATCATGCTTTAAACACCACTTTCACTCATTTTGCTATATAATCCGTAAACAAAGTTTCATCCTACTGTCATACTAAGAAGTTATGGCACCTATATTTCATATAACATGTGGGTTCAATGCCAAAACTATTTTTAATCTATTTTGGGATTGGTAGGGAATCCCACACTCTTCTTCGCGAAAAGATTACAAGATATTTTCTTGCCACTACGTTGTATTGGTAAGATTATCGAGGTCATAATTGAGCAAGTTACGTCAAAGGCACTATTCAAGCAAGTGTAATATTACCAATGTAAAGATAGATACTTTGTTACTCCTGTTATGTAACTCTCCTTGGATGTGTTTGTACTGATGAATAAAAGCCCTCTAGTGAAGGGAATAGAGTGTCCTAATAAAAGTGTGTAGATCAAGTCCTGGTTTATGTAATATATCTTCGACAAATTTACCAACTTGGTCGACTGTTACGAAATGTTCAGTGATTAGCTACACAAATAGGGTTATTGTTAAGACGTATAGACAAAGGGACATTGGATCTTTTGCCGTAGGGAAAATTAAATGTTCCCAAATGAAAAATAGATAAAAGTTTTTTTCTATCATCGTCTGGTTTTTCGTCAAAAGGTCTTACAGAACAAATGTTTATAAGCGTGTTATTTTTCTCTTTTAATATTTTGCGTTTTGCTGATTTTGCGGCCAACGGACCCTCAGTTGGAAGTCCCGCGATTTATAAGAAAACCTTGTTTAAGTAAATTGTAATTCCTCACAAGAAAGAAGATAAAACATTTGATCATGTTCTCATCTACATCATGCTGTCAAATAGTACACAGTTTGGAAGAAGCGCAGATTGGACGAAAAAGGACGAGATCTGGTAATGCTAGTCCAGTCCTAGGCAAGTCCAGAACTATCTCGTTAATCATATTATTTCTACCGTTATGTATATGCAAAAAATCTATTGATTGTCATCACTTAAGTTTACTTGTTGACGTGTTGTGATATTGTGAGCAACATGGAGTACCAATTGTAGCTAGTGGTGTTATTTCTTTGGCTCCCCGTAGGTTAGGGTTTGCAAAAGAACTAATGATATTGCTAACTTTTCCATACACTAATATCTATTAGCATCCTTTATACTTAGGTAACAAACAGGAAAGTGGAATACGCATCAAATAGCAAGAACAAGACAAAATCTTCCGAATATTCATCAACTGGGTCAAGAAAAGAAATAATAGAGAGACACAAAGAATCATCTGAGACAGGTATGTCTGATAGTTGGCATCTACATTTGCATTCGTCTGAATTATTTTGCTCATTTACAATGCCGGTTGTTGACTAGTGATATTTATTAAAATGTTTACACTTTTCATGAAATTGAAGATACATCCATTGTAAAGTCAGCACATTGACAAAATATTTTTAAGCTGATCGCTCCATGTTATGAGTTGGATATCTTTCACTACATTATTATTTGAGCTATCAGAACCTTTAAAGTACGTTCCTTCAAATGTTGTCTGATGAAACTGCCAGACAAATTCCGATCTTGGTTTTCGATAACGAACTAGTTCTATTTTGATTATGAACACAATGGATTTTCATAGGCTAGAAACAACACTGGATGAAAGTATTGCAAGTTTACACTCAAAAGTATTTGAGTGGCACACGATTTGGTCACTGTAGAGATAACTTTCTAGTTTAAATATTATAAAATATTTAGACGAAATCAGGGTAAAAGGTAACTTACAACAGTGAAGCCCGAAATTTCAGATCTTTGTTCAGTCTATTCTAGATTTTATTCGCTAATGTAAGAGAACATAAGTAGTAACAACTGCTTGTTTGTTATTTAAAATATTATTTATGGCTAAAATCCCGACAAAATTATTGAAAACATCAATTGGTCTAAACACTTTTAGTGGAACTGTCAGCATGCCTAATAGCTGCTTAAGTTTCTTTTATTATAACCCAAATGTTTTGTATCTGTGCATTCTATGTATGTGTGTTCAAGTGGATATATACAAATGAAGCATAAGACAATAGATTGTAGCTATAACCTAATATGAGCCATTTCATTCAAGAAGCAACTGAATATGAACATTTTGTGTTACATACACTAGCTTAATGATCCTACAGTATTTTGGGCTTTGGAAAAGATGTGACACATTTTCAGTAGTATAATGTATGAAATACATTGTGTTTCTTAGAAATAACCTTGATGTATTTGTAAACCGAAAATAACTTTAAATCATTAGGATAAGTCGCCATATTGAAATTTCCCATTTTCTGCCTCCTTTACTAAAGAAATAGATATGTCATAAATAAGTAAAACTATAGAAGAACCCACAAAAATAAAACTTCGAGAGAATCGTTTTATAGAACAAACTTACCCTTTCTTTATCTGAACATATAGTCTTTTATCGCCTTAAACATTGCGACATTGCGCTAAAAACATATTTAAAGGCTCTTTTCGTCTAACACTCTTCAGAGTATGAATCTCCAGAAAGGAAAGTATAGATATACGGCAACCTTCTCATACAAAACATGGATCAAAACTAGCCAATCATAAACAACAAAGAAAACAAAGAGAAAATGAAGAAACAAAACATTATTGAAAGAGTCCAAGTGAAGAAACGACGTATTTCTGCCTACAGAGTACTGGTTTTCTTGTTTTAATGTAGACAGACTTCAATACACCTAGAAGAAAGGACGATCTAGCTGTGCCAATTATCCGAAAATTCTCGTCCTTATACATTTTGGCGCATTCTGAATTTTCTAGTAAATGTTGGCTTGTTTTGGCAGTCATTTTTGCTTTGCAAGCTCGAGATTGCTGTGCTCTAGGAGGAATTGATGCTTGGCGTACAGTAGCTGAAACATGTTGTTTGATCCTGTCACCCAGTCTTTGAGAAGTGCGACCTACATACAGACACAGAAATTTATACTACTCAGCATTTTTGTTTGATAGGTACACAATCCTTATCAATGGATGGCAGGGTCTTCCTAGTCGTGAAAACAATTCTTGGATTGACAGCAGAGAAACACTTTAACTGCGCTTTTTTAATCTGTGGATATAAACATTACCTAGCCAAGGAATTTTTTATAATTTTAGAAAAGACATCCTATGGATACCCGTTTTCAAGAAGAATAAATTTTATTTTTCCTGGCTTCTAATTTAATTTATGGACAAGTGTTCTGATGAGGTTGATTTTGCTCTTTTTTGGACAAAAAGAGTCCCAATGGATGTACTGACCAGTAAAAGTAGCTTTTCGGTAAACTGTTGTTAACAAATTAGTGTCAGTTTTTTCCACCAAAACATCAAGGAAAGGTAATAAACAGTCTTGTTCTTTTTCAACAGTAAACATAAGAGGTGGAGGTAACTGGTTAAGGTTTTGGAAAAACCTGTCGCATTCCAGCTATGCATTAAAGATGGAAAATGGGCCACCAAAACCGAGCATCTTTTGATTGTTTTCTTTTAGAATACGCTTCTCATGAAAGGCGACATAAATGTTTGCCAATGCTGGACCCAAGGGGCTACCCATTGCTACATCATCAGTTTGTCAGCAAATTGTATTGTTAAAACTAAATTCAACACCTCTAGTGGCATATTCCATTAACTCACCAAAAGTGTCCTCTGTGATGGAGGGCTGTTCAACCTTTCCCATTTACAAAGCATTTTTATAAAAAAGGCGCACATTTTTATAGTTTCATGAAGGGGGACAGTAAAAAGACTGGTTATGTCGAAAGAACACATAAATGCTTCATGGGAATCAATTTTGAGATTTTGAACAAATTTTGCAAATTTTATGAGCAGCACAACCAATCATAGATAAAGTAGGCCTAAGTGGAGTGTTATTCTTATGTGTTTTACGTAAACCATACATACGTGGACGTTGAGAACCTGTAAGATGAACCTGATCGTAAATTTTGCTAGTTAACCCATTTTTGCTTAAAATCTCTAATAACCTACGTTGTAATTTAGCTTCAATTTTTGCGGTACTGTCATGGTTTTCAACACTGCCTAAATTTTCAAATTTCACTTGGTCATTTAATGTATCAAGCATCATATTGATATAGCCATTTTTGTTAAGAATTACGATCCAAGATCTTTTATCAGGCTTTGCGATAAGAATGTCTTTGTTTGTTCTTCTCTTTTAACGTCTTAAAAAGTTCTTCTCTTAACATCTTGGGAACGTATACGTTCATCTCTTAACGTATACGTTCTTGTTATTTTCAAGTTTTGAATCACAAGAAGAATGTACATAGTTTTTATATCTAAAAGTGTCTGATATCACACAGAAAGAATCCTACAGTTATTATCATATCAGAGGCAAAGACAAACTAAACTGTTTTACATTGGAAAATAAGCATTACATGGTATGGGATCACAAAAACTCGTAAAAATAAAATTGTTAGAGGAGGAGAAGATGATTTCTTTGCTGTAAATGACAAATTTTCACGTGTTCCTGGGAACATTTATTATGGGATCCAGTTACCTTATTTCACACTAATTCTTACTGGTGGCTTTCAAAAATCAGTTATGGCTATATCTAAAACAATAAATTTTAGTATGAAAATTTCAGACCGTTTATAATTTTAAATTTTAAGATAATTTTAATAGGTTTATAATTTTTAACCTAAATTATACATCCTCCTTAGTAAGAGACTTTTTCAATATTGATTACTGTGATATGAAAAAATTTTACCGGCGTCTGAATACTATTTTTTGCCTAACCCTGAAGTAGGGCTCGAATTTCTTCCCCCTTTGAGATATAAGCCGTTCTCTGTCCGTACTACGATGTTATTCAGTCAGTTTTAATAGTGAATAAAGGGAACAATTGGAAGTTGCATCATATTTGTCTTTGATTGTGATGCAATGTCATTTGTGAAATATGTTAATGGCCACGATGTGCTAAAAAATTAACTATTGTGGATGTCAGAATCAATACCAATACGAGTAAAAGAACCAAACCAAAATGTGCTATCAATCATAAACTTTAGTAAAATTCTAATGACATAGGCGGCTCCAAAAGGGGATCTGTGGCCCACAATTGTTTGCAAAAAATGTTGGTTGCCATTAAGAAGCTACCATTGGCATAATTTTGAACATTGGCAACATATGATTGGTAAGTCATGCTAGCAGCAATAAATCATAGTCTCACTTGCAACAGTCATAACATAGTACAATAATGATGCACTTGACTGCGTTTTTCAAAAGTTGTTTTCATGAAAAATTTATTTATCCAAACAGCTTCAAGAGGGCTTGACTCACCTCTAAAATCTTTGAAATTTGGGGGCTAGTTTTGTTTGTAGGAGAGGCGACAATATCTCTTAATGAAGAATGCAATCTCAAACTGGAAATCCTCAAACAACGCAATGTGTTAAGCGATTTGGAATTTAACAGTAGTACAAGAATCAGAAATAATCAATAATCAGATACCTGTATGTAATGTCTAACCGATGAGTATGGACGAAGTAATATAATGTGATTTATTGAAAGTTCCTGATAAGAAGAAGCTTGCAATTCCATTTTACACTTCTATTTTATAGTGAGAAGTACAAGTACTTCTATTGCTGCTATTGCTACTACTACTGCTGCTACGACTACTACTATTAGCTAGCTATGCAATTCTCAAAGACTGGGTGACAGGATTAAATAACATGTTCCAGCCACTGTACGCCAAGCATCAATTCCTCCTAGAGAACAGCCATCTCACACTTGCAAAGCAAAAATGACTGCCAAAACATGCGATTCTGCCATAGGCCAACATCTACTAGAAAATTCAAAACGCGCCAAAATGTATAAGGACGAGAATTTTCGGATAATTGGCACAGCTAGATTGTGCTTTCATTTATGAGTATCGGAGTCTGTCTACATTAAAACAAGAAGAACAGTACACCATAAGCTTTTCAGAGTTTCCCATTTTTACTTGGACTCTTCCAATAATGATATGTTTTTGCTTTCTTTTCGTCTTTTAATTATGATTGTATATCTGTTCCTTTCTAAGGATTCATACTCTGTAGAGTGTGAAACAAAATAAAGCTTTTAAATACGTTAATCGTCAAGTGACTTTTAAACTTTTACAACAAAAAATGATTGTTCAAATATCAATGTCTGGAACTCTGAGCAACATCTTTCTTGCTATAAGAATATTTAGCTTAAATCCCTATCTCCCTTCTATCAAATATTGGCAGTGCCTGACGGTGCCTCTTAATGTCTTCTTTAAAAAGGACGTTGTGAAGAAGGAGCACTGGATGTTGTGTTGTCTGAGAATCCTTTTTAGGTGTTCACTTGTGTTCTTCACATAGGGAAGGCATATTCGCTTGAGAGGATCTGCTTCTGGTTCAGCAGCATAGTTGTTGGGCCTCGCTGTTTTTTGTAAAGCTACCTCGTCATCTTTTGCTTGTTTTGTTTGTTTGACAAGAGAATCTTCTGTACATGTCTTTCTTCTTTTCCACGGTCATCTAAATTGGATATGACACTTCTTGCTCCTCTAGAAAGGTTTGTAATAACACTATTTCGGGCTGACAATGGATGATGTGATTCATTGTTCTGATCGTTATCAGTATGAGTTGGCGTTTTGTAGATGGTGACTGAAATTCTGCAATCTGGTTACCTTTTGACTAGGTCATCAAGGAAGATTATTTGCTTTTCATCCTCTGTCTCCAAACTGAATTTGATATTTGGATTTACATTGTTGCTGTTGTTGTCATTGCGTAGCTTCAGATTCCTTCACGATCCGGCTGCGAATAGTGTGATGACAATTTGTGTCACTCCGTTCCACGAACTGCATTTTACGACGACATCAAATGATGCTTGCAGGACCGCTGCCCTCTGTGGAACTTGGTTTTACGGGAGAGAGTCCCACCGGTTCCTCTCCCAACCCTCCTCCGTCCTGGACTTGGCAATGGTAAAGTTGTTTAGGTTGTTGATTTGCTCAAAGAACCCATGTAGGTGATCTTTCTTAATGATTTCAAAGACATCATCCACATATCTTTCCACACAGATGATCCTTGATCAGCGGTTGACAAGTGCTGTGGTTTCAAAAGCATGCATGACTATTTCTGTAATCACAGAGGATATAGGTTCACCCATTCCTACACTGTTTATTTTAGTGTATATGTCACTGTTGAACAAAAAACATGTGGTGGTAAGGAGTACATCGTGACTAAGTAGGTCTTCCACAATGTTTACAGCATCTTGATTGGTATGCTTGGGACGTGACATATAAGGAGACCATGATTTCATCTGTTTGGACATGTTGTTGCTTGACAAAGTCTGCAAGTCGACTGTGTTACTGCAATGATGTGACTTCATCTTTGTGTATGGACTCAGGAGATCAGAACTCTTTTTAGGCGTCTACTCAAAATAACATGCCAAAGTATATGTTAAATTTTACAGTTCTCTATATCAACAGCACTCTGCTAACACAATCCAATCTTTATAAATAGGAATGTATCTTAAACTGCTGATTACTCTCTTTGCTTAATGTGTAATTCCCTAAACTTCGCGTAGTTTCTGGTTGCAAAGTGTATACTGAAAAGGGTAGTTTTACATGGAGCCACCGCTCTAACCTAACCATTACATCTACTTTAAAATTTGCAGAATATACTGTTGTCCATGGTGATCATTCTTAGTTCTTCAGCCCCTTAGTCACAACTATACACGAATTTCTTTCTGATCTTCTTCTATCTCTATTGCCCAACGCCTCCAGGTGCACTGGAACTTCTAAGGAACAATCGTGCAGTGTAGGCAGATCACAGCTACAAATTTTTGTCGTTCATATTCCGCATTGGGCAATTAACTAACAAGTGAATTGAACCCTCAGGGTAACATCACCTTCCATCTTAATGCATAAACACCATAACGCTAGGGATGAATCAATGATTGTTTTTACTTTTCAATAATCGATGCTGTATAGGTTACGCAAATATCAAAAATTGTAATTACAACATTGGTTAACACCACATTTTGGCCATGCGTTAGGTATTACTACTATTCCCAGTCTAGTAAATACCTTTACAACCTGGAACTGAATAATAGTTTGAATCAAGTCCGCATAATAATTCTCTATCAAGCTAACAAAAGCACGATTACTTTATTCATGGGCTTAAAAATCAATACAGACAAATCAAGCTCATTAGCTTTCCAATCAGCCCTCTTGGGATATTCAGGAAAAGTTCAATACAATTTATAACTATGCTGAAAGACGTATACGACAATAACACAAAGAACTACATATTCAGGAAAATTATGAACGATGCCATAAGAACTACCTATTACGCATTTTGTTTAAAAGTAGAGAATCGACAGACCCACAACTGATGAAATTTCAAGTAAGGTAGTTTTAATGCTTACAGTTACTATGTATCTTAATTTCTTATTTTCCTAGTGAACGATTTTAGAAACTCATTAAAAATCGACTTGAAAATCTGCGACATTGTACAAAATTGTACGACAAATCTCCGATAATTGGCACGGCTAGATCGTACTAGGAGTCTGTCTCCGTTAAAACAAGAAAACCGGTACTCTGTAGGCAGAAAAACGACGTTTTCTCACTTGGACTCTTCAATTAATTTTTTGTTTTTTCATTTTCTCTTTATTTGTTTCCTCTCTTACCTAGTATTGGCTAGTTTTGCTACATGTTTAAATAGGCAGCCATATACATATAATTTCTTTCTGACAATTCATACTTTGAAGAGTGTTAGACGAAAAAGGCTTTTAAGTATATGATTAGCGCAATGATGCAAATTTTAAAGGCTATTTTCAAGATGTGTACCACAAAAAGATTGTTAAAACCAATTAAACGTTACCTTGCTCTTGTAATTGGTACCTTTTTGGAACCAGCAACATGGCGGGCTAATGCAAGAGTAATGTAGACAAATCCATT